>CAKNXH010060395.1:261548-287396 GCA_932178445.1 Andricus quercusramuli
CAGAGTTGATGCAAGAATATAAAAGATTCCTTGGTTCGAAACGAATCGATTGACCTATAATAATAATGCATTTTATCAAAGAGTAGGGAAGTTCTGGTAATTTATATATTTTGAAAATCGGTTTTTTATAGTAAAACTTTTTTCATTAACATAATTTAAAGTTGATGCAAAAACAGAAAAGGTGTGTTGATTCGAGTCGAATCGATTGACCTATAATATTAATACATTTAATTGAAGAGTATGGAAATTGTGGAATTGCATAATATTTGAAAACACGGTTTTTCATAGTAAAACTTTTTTCCGTAACATAATTCAAAATTGATGCAAGAACGGAAAAAATCTCTTGATTCGAGGCAAATCGATTGATCTATAATAATAATAATACACTTTGTTGAAGATTAGGGAAGTTCTGCTCATTTATAATATCTGAATCATCAGTTTCAAACAGAAAAACTTTTTTCATCGACATAATTTAAAGTTGATGCATGAATAGAAAAGACTTTTTGATCATAAATTTTCAAATAGAGTAATATTATGACAATTTTTGTGAAGAAATCATAAAGCTGGGAAAGGGATAGGGTGCGTCAGAACTTTTCCTTTCCCTTTTCCAGCTCAAAAAATTATTATTTCGAACGCAAGATTTAATTTGTCTGATTTGTCTTTGTATTTAAAACATTTTTTGTATTATTTTGTAATTTTTCATTTTTGGTAAATTTCTATTTTTAAATTGAGCAAAATGAACACTTTGGTTTGTCTATTATTGAAAAAAATAACTAATGCTTCCTCTATGAGGAAGCAAATACATTTGCTAACGGGAAGCAAAGTGCTCGTGAAATGAGCACCATATAATTATAAATACAAAAAAAGTGGAAACACTCGAGATCGAATTCACAGCTAGTTTGAGTATATCTCGAGTTCTAAGTAACCGATTTCCCTAAACAAGCACTCAAATTGAAGGTAACTGAATCTTGTACAACTTTCTATTCTAAAGTTTTTTAATCGGCCCAGTAGTTCAGATGCTAGCGATTTTAATATGTTGGCTAATATTTGCGATTTCTATTCTTCCCAGGACGATATGTGAATTGTCGACCTCGATTTTTGCCAAAAAATATAACTTGTCCAACTTATTAAAATCTCTAGCATCTGTACTGGGCCGATCTGAAAACTTTACAATAGAAAGTTGTACAGGATTCAGTAATGAAGAGAATACAATTTTTCATGATTTTTATCATTTTACCATTTTCGGCGTGCGAACATTCAGTATATAGACACAATACACATATTATAATTATATTTATTATCATTAAAATTTCTATGGTTCTACGTAAAAAAATTGTCATTCGGAATTTTTTATTTCAAAAGCGTGCAATTTTGAACACTTAGGGTTTAGAACGGTTTTTCTTCCGAAGCCTCAAATTTAGAATTATTCTGATTTTATAAGCCTTGAATCTTAAAATATTTTTTTAAGTTTCCTAAGTTTTGGTATTGTTTCTGAAATCGATAAAATGTGAAGTCATCTAACTGAGAACTGTTGCATTTTTTAGATTAAAAATTTTTAATTGCAGAATATTGAAAACCGAATTTTTAAATCCTTGTAATAACCAGGAAGCCTTTTTGCAAATTGAGAAATGAGCATGAAAAGATCGGGATTTTTTTCTTGCATTTCATCAGCCACTCAGTTCGAAACATTTGCATTGTTTTCATAAATATCACCAAATTACTAACTCAATAATTCGTGTAGAGACGCTATAGCTCCCGCAATCGCGAAACGACGGGCCAATTGGCAATGTCTGGCCCTGTAATTAGGTTTGCGCTCGCGGTTATATCGTTTCTCGTTAAGCATGCAATTTCCCACTCCATCTTGGTTACTAGCAGTTCTATCAGCTTCCTTCGATATTGCCACAAACCACTGCAGATCGGTCCCGAGCTTCAACCGAGAATCTAGTGCAATAAAATAGAAATAAATAAATGAACGTCAAAAGCAGTTCCGACGTCGAGACTCTGAGGTTCTCAAATAAAATTCTTTATGCACTCGGAAATATTTATGATTCATTTTTAAGCACCTTAATGCCCTATAAGCCTGATACATAATTATTTCTGTAATTGACTAACAGCAAAAACACCAAACTCCAAATAATTTGCAAATCTAAAGGTACCTGCTGAACTCCTCTTAAAACAATTTGAAAAGCATGTTCCTATTGAATTATTATTGAAAAAGCAATATCTAATCGCTATTCACTAACCGATAATTATTTTCCGAAATTTAGCGGTGTTGCGGTGTCATGTGGTGAATGCAGTAGCAGCGGAACGAGCGACATTACTGAGCCGGGATCACCCTGCAGCACAAGCAGCGATGAAGGAGTAGGAATCCGTGGAACCTCAGCTAGTCCACTTCCGTCCTTGTGCAAGCTGGCGCCCCCTACGCAAACTTCACAGAGTGGGACCAGGCCCCAGTGGCCCTGGACCCCGCCGTTGGCCGCCACAGCCTGCTCAACTTACAAGAGGCTTAAGACCGAACCGGAGGCCGGAACTTTACCAAAGGCTGGTGCAGCTGATCCATCTGCCAGGCAAGTTGGTAAGGCCTCCGGTAAGGGCCATCACCATCATCACGAATCTCAAGGAAAGATCACCGAATACTTCAAGACACAGATCAAACCTCAGCAACAGAAGGTTGCCCTTTATTTTCTTATTAATTTGCAAGGCGTAATTTGAAAACTAAATAATTGTTTGTTAATAATGTAAATCTCTGTTCTTTACAGATCAAAAAAGCATCAGATATGTCTGTTCTCGTAGCGAAGAATTCACCAGAGTTTCGTCGTCCACCTACGGTACAAAGAAACAACAAGGGTGGCCTTGCAAAATACTTGGGAGCTGTGACGGTAAATACACGATCAAGCAATATTAACGACTGGGACATGAGAGGTCTGACGATGTCTCCGCCAAACTTTAAGAAGTCACCACTCGTTCTTTTACCACGAAGCGTTGTGAAGCTGGAGAAAAAACCATCAAAGCCAATGCCCGGACTGCCAATGTCAAAGGACGTACTATCGACACTGCCAAATTGTACAATTTCGCCCCTTAGACTGACTCCTGACGCAAGTTCTGATAGCGAAAAGGGGTCTTCACCGCATTCCGCACCTCCGAATTCTCTAAAAGGTGAACAGCTAACGACCAGCTTTAAAGACAATATTATAGGGAAACCAATGCACGTCAATGAGAATAATAATCTCACCAATAATACAGTAACGTGTGCGAGCGCCTTGCTAAACTCAAGATCCCAAGGAGATCATCCATTCTCGAGACTTGCGATACCAGCAGATATTGAAAAGAAGGAAATCGAAAACGCTCAGGATGATGAAGAAGACGAGGAAGAAGAGGATTCATCAAGAGATGGGGTTGAATCGAAACCTCCAATATCGCCGATTCTTTCTGCACCTACCACCATAAGGTTTCCTGCTCAAGCACCTGACAAGGACCGAACTCAGTCGAGTGATAGTGGATTTTGTCGATGGGACAAATGCGAAGCTAGTTTCGAATCAAGTGGTGGTTTGCTTGAACATTTGCAGGTGAGATACGCAATTTAATATCCATAAGAAAATTCATAAAGTCTTGTTAAAATTCTTACATATTAGGTAGACCCGCACCACCTTTGTCACTTTTCGACGCTTTTTTGGGCGACGCAGCTCTTTTGATACTATGCATATTGAAAAAAATGCCGCCAATGTTATCATTTTCTAACATTGCCCGCTAATGTTCAGGTTAAAATATATACGTGGAAATACACCTAGAAAAACGCGTAGAAATCTATGTGAATTCATCTAATAACATAGAATTATACGCAAAATTCGATAGGTGTTTCGAAACAGTATATGTGAAATTCCACGGGGAAATTTATGGGGCATTTCGCATATTTTTAAAACTCTGAAAACAACCTATATATATATAAAAGCTCCTAGGGAAATAGAGTCAATTGCCGAAAATGAGAGATGCCGTATATACTGGAACTTCATGTTCTCGACAATTGTTTCTATTGCGCACTCGAGGCCTGACATAGTTCTCCTTGACTTCGAGAAACGAACCATGTTCATTATCGAACTTTCGGCACCAGCTGACAAAAACGTCACAGCCAAGGAGAAAGAAAAGAAAGAGAGGTATAAATATGTTATAAAGGAGTTGCGACCATTATACCCCGAATATTCTGTTAAGCTAATCATCCTAATCATCGGCGCTCTTGGAGGTGCCACAGTTACGCTGGTTAATAGCCTGAAAAGCATCCCTGTGTGTCAACAAAATTCCGAGACACTTGCGGTGAAAAAGCAGAATACGGTCGACCTTGGGTCGCTCCGTGTCCTTCAGGGTGCACGAGACTTTTGCTAGATCATCGTATTGAATTCGTCGCAGACCGTAACCATCTATCTCACGGTCGTGAGGTGTGGTTACAGCTGAAATTTTACCGCAATTTCGCTGGGAGCGGGTGCAATTTTTCAGTTAGCACCCGCTCCCGGCGAAATCCTGCGGTTGTCCTTATGACAAACTTTTAACTATATGTATATTTATTCTTTCTCTTAGGCGTTCAAAGAAAACCCCTAAAATAATTTTTGAAAAATTAAAAAAACTTAGGAGGTATTCAAAATTGAAAATTGTTGTCCTTTTTTATTTGAACTATTATAACTTTGGCGATTTTGATGATATTAAGATGTATTTTTTCACATTATTTATAATAAGGCGCTGTTAAGCGTAAAAATGCTTAGTTAACTTTTTTGTGTAAGCTCGAAGTCAATCTCTGACTTCGAGCGCTTTATTTGCGATTATGAGTACAGGTCTAGAACTAAACTCCTCAGAGAGGCGACGCTTTATATATGCTAATTAGGCGTAGAGTGGGGGTAATTGTCGGCTCGTAACAACCCCCTTTTTAGATTGAACTTAGTCTCTAAGTTTTGTTTTTTATCTTGAAAGGTTTCGTTTTTTGAACTATGCTACATGTTTCGTAGTTTGACAATGATTCGGGAGTTGGTTGGGTTTGGTACGTTACAATATGGGATTGGTGGATTACTTTATTTCTATTACTGAATAATTTGATTGTTTTCGTAAAGCATTCCTTTATGCAATCGAGAATGCCTAATTTACCTAAAGTATACAGAGTTTCTAGTCCTAATGCAGCGTAACCTACATATTGTAACCATTCTAAACTATTTTCTTTCCAAGTACTGAGCCGTCTGTGGGTGGCAATAGTATGCAAGATATTTTCAGTGTCGTCTAGGCTAATTCTGGCTTGCTTAAGTTCTTCGTGTGATATTTGCTTTGGAAGTTGTACTAATTTTTGTTCTAAGCTGTCAATGTCTTTTTGTTCAAAATTTATCTCGTATGTTACATTTAGCCATTGTGTCATATGAGTTTCATATGATTTTTCTAATTCCAGGGTATCGTAGCTGTTATACACTTTGCATCCAAATCCTGTAATTTTTCACGGTTCGGAAATTTCTTCTGTTTTAACTGAACCTTCGCAACTTATGTCTAAGTCTAATGGTTTGGAGGGTACTATAATATAACCATTTATTATGGGTATGAAAGTTTCCTTGTGTAGCAGGTAAGGTGACTGATTACATTTAGTTTCTGAGTATCTTCTAAGTAAACTGGCTTCGCAAGATTTGCTATCTATTAACTTGAAATTAGGTTGGTTTCTTCTACATATTTTATATACATCTATCTGTTTACATTTATCAATGGTCTGTCTGTCGGTTGGCACGTAAGAGTCTCTGTATTTAATGATCATGTCATAGTCGGGGACTATTGATATGTGGACTTTATTTACTTGTATAGGGATAGGGACTATTCTTTGCAAGGAACCTTCTTCTTTCTCATCTACCGGTATCTCCAGTATGTATGTAAATAGGCCTTGGTTTACTGCTACGGAGAGGGTACTGATGTATATGATGTGCTGGTAGTTTTCTTCTTTATTGTCAAAATGGTAGCGCGTACGTTGAGTTGTCTCGAATTCTTTTATGGTTTCTTTCAACATCTTTGGTGTTAAAATTTGGGGGTGTATTATCCCATGCTTTCTGTCGTTTATGGCGTTGATCGCTGTTTCAATATGCTCGTTTGTTTCATCTAATAGTATTGCTGCTAATACTAATTTTGAGTTGACAAAACTATTCTTTGTTGCAGCATTGAGTCCGAAAGTTAGGTTTTTTACAAACTGTCTGTCGGTATTTTCCTTGGCAGTTATCCATTTATGGTCCGTTGACGAGGAGTCTAAGATTAATTTAAGTATTTTTGTGTGATTTGACAGGATGCTAGCTATGTTTTTGTTATCTCTATAAATTGTGTCGAATTCGGTGTTAATTTGTTTCAGGTCGGATTCGCTCAATGTTCCGAACGAGTTTTGGATATATCACCCACAAAATTCGCTAATCCTCTTTTTTGACGTTGTTTGCCTAATAACTTGTGCAGGATATTGTTTTTACTAGTTAGTCTATTGTAGCGGTTCCTAACCAATTGGAGTTCATAATAAGGTGTGCATTTCTTGTTACAGGCTAGTTCTGCCACAGTAATGGTGGTATCGATGGCTTTAATCCGGTTTTCGGTGGATGTCATATTGATAGCTATAACCATTTTCCACTTTTCATGAAACAAGTGTACTTTAGAGATTTCCTCGATGTAGACGTTCCCTTGATTTTTTTCGAGGGTATAGTTAGCACTGATGATCGGTGCTAGGGCCAGCAGGAGGGCCCAGAAGGGTGTCATTATCGTCTGTGAAATAGGGCATTGTCTGATTTATATAAATTCGGATAATTTTGTCCTTATTTCTTATTCGTAAATTATTATTGTCTAAGTAGTCAATAATTTCAAAAGGGCCTTTCCAAGAGGGGTCTAGTTTGTTAGACTTAGTATTGTTAATGATTTTTACTGTGTCTCCTGGTTTGTATAGGGGGTGTTTGTGAGTGATATTTTCGTCGAGTCTTTTCTTCGTTTTTTCTGTTTCTATTTCTATTCTTTCTCTAGCCCTTCGTAGGTTGTCTTCGTGTTTCTTTTTCCACTTTCTCACTAGTTCCGGATACGTCAGGGTTGGTGAACACGCTACCGATGAGGGTATGTTAGCTTCTCTTTCAAACATGAGTTCAAAGGGTGAAAATCCTGTTGTTTGGTTCTTCATTGTGTTGATTGCAAAGTTAATAAATTTTAAATTGTCATCCCATTCATTGTTTCTTTCTGAAATGCTTGTTTTGATTAGGTTCCCTAGGGTGGAGTGCATTCTTTCGATGTTACCGTTGGACTGCGGATGAAAACATGTTGTTTTTACATGAGTGATGTGTAATGCTTCTTCGAACTGTTGCATCATTTCTGATAGAAAGTTTTGTCCCTGGTCTGTTAGGATTGTTTTGGGTGCTCCAAAGATGTAGATGTAGTGATCGAGCAGCCCTTCTATTATTGAACTAGTTGTCTCATTAGCCATCGGGATTAACACCGTATACCAGGTTAATCTATCTTGTAGGCTCAAAATATATTTGTTACCTTTTACTGTTTCGGGTAATGGGCCGTATACAGGGTGTCCCAGACTCAAGTGTCCGGACTTATATAGCCATATAAAAATTAAAAAAATAAATAGAAAATTCCTTTTCCAAAAATCAGTTGAAGTTTTAGTTTTTTAGTTATAAAAAATTTAAGCTGGACCAATCAGGAGCGCCGTATAAACAGCCGTGTGTAAGTGAACGAGATTTCAATGCAGTGTTATCGAAGCGAGCGCAGAGGTGGGGGTAGCGACGGGAGAACACTACGTTGGAATCCCGTTGACGTACACTCGGCTGTTTATACGGCGCTCCTGATTGGTCCAGCTTAAATGTTTTATAACTAAGAAACTAAAAGTTCAACTGATTTTTGGAAAAGGAATTTTCTATTTATTTTTTTTATTTTTATACGGCTATATAAGTCCGGACACTTGAGTCTGGGACACCCTGTATATCTAGGGCTATTTTTTCATTGGGTTTGAGAGGAATGTCTGGTATAATCCCCTCAGCTTGGTTCTTGATTCTTGTAGTTTTTTGGAGTTGGCAGATGGGGCATGTTTTGACGTACTTTTTAATGTCTTCATCTATACCTATCCATTGTCCTATTTTCTTCGCTTTTTCAATGGTATTCTTTTCCCCAAGATGTTCCGCATGCGCTTCTTTAACGATATTAGTTTTTTCTTCTTTCGTTAATTCTCGGGTATTGTTAAAGCATATATGAAATCCTAAGTGGGGATACAAGTTAGATAGGTATTCCATCATTTCCTGTATCAGTTCCTTTTCTATTGGTGTAAATAGTGGGTCACCGAATATAAATCTTATCAATGTCAGTTTTTTGCTCATAGTTTCATCGATGAACCAGCCTAGTTTCCGTAACCAATCCTCTTCATTATATTTTGGCATGTCTTCTTTATTTATTACTTTCCAGAGTTTTTCGACGGCGTTGGGTTTTGTTTTCAATTTTCCTTGCGTTGGGTTCAATCGCCATGTCATAAAATCGTTGTAAAGTTCATTTTGTTGAGGTGTTTCGGATCCAGATGAATTATTGGGATCGTCGTTACTTGCTACTGATTCGCACATTCTTCTGAATGGGATTTCAATTTTTTCTTGTAGTATTTCTTCCTTGATGATAGTGGGGCGTTTAACCGGTGTACCCAAAATTTCATTGTCTGATAGCTCATCGTCTGTAGTTAAATCTATTCCGTCTAGCGCTTGTTGTAGAATGTCGCTGGTGTGGATTGGAAATAGTCTGGATAAGCAGTCTGCTACTTTGTTCTCCTTTCCTTTAACATATTCTATTTCATATTTATATTCCTCTAGCCGTAATCGCCATCGTAAGAGTCGCGAGCTAGGGTCTTTCACATTGTGTAACCAAATGAGTGCTTTGTGATCGGTTTGGATTTTGAACTTGTTTCCTAGCAAGTATTGACGTAACCTTTTCATTGCCCATACTATAGCTAAGAGTTCTTTTTCTGAGGTACTGTAATTTTTTTCTGCTTTATTAAGGGTTCTGCTAATAAATAAGCAAGGATGTCCGGCCTGGGATAGCACTGCGCCTAATCCTTGATTCGGTGCGTCGGTTGTTAGAGTGAATACTTCTTTAAAATCGGGGAATCTTAATACTGGTGAAGTTGTTAATGCGTTTTTCAATTTTTCAAACGGTTCTTCACACTTTGGAGTCCAATCAAAAATTGTGTCCTTTTGAGTTAGCCTGGTGAGTGGTCTAGCTATAGATGAAAAGTTCTTTATAAACTTCCTATAATATCCAGCTAATCCTAAGAATGATTGCACGTCTTTAGGTAATTTCAAGCCTAATTGTTTTATTCTTTCCAGGACAGTTACTAAATGTTTGTTATGTTCTTCTAATGTTTTTCCAAATATTAAAATATCGTCAATGTAAACGAAACATTCTTTCCCAATTAGTCCTCTGAACGCATTGTCCATCATACGTTGGAAGGTAGCGGGTGCGTTTTTTAGACCAAATGGCATCCTGTTATATTCAAAATGCCCTTGTATAGTAGAGAATGCTGTATATTTTTTGCACTCTTCCTTCATGGGGATTTGGTGGAATCCTGCGCTAAGGTCGAAGGCTGAGAAAAACTTTGCATTTCCTAACTGGTCGAGAATATCGTCTATTACCGGGAGAGGGTATGCATCCTGATCGGTGTCTTTATTAATCTGACGATAATCTACTACCATTCTAAGCTTTCCTCCTTTTTTAGGGACTATCCATAGTGGTGAATTGAAAGGTGATTGGGACTCTCTTATTATACCTTTTTTCAGTAATTCGCTTGTTTCGTTAAGTGCGAATTCCTTGTGTTTTTCCGGTAGTTTATGGGATCTTAAGTTGATAATTTTTCCTGAGTTCAAGATTATTTCATGTTCAGTTAGATTTGTACAGGGTAGGGGATCTCCATCTAAAGTAAAGACTTCTGAGTATTGAGTCACGATTTCTTTTATCCGTTCTCTAATTTTTGGTTCAATATGTTTTTGGTTCAGGCAATTTTGAACTTTTTCCAATCGTTTGAAGTAGTTTTTAGGGTAATCACCCCCTTTTTGGACAAGATCTACGTCTCGTGATCTTACAGATGTAATTCTGCTGAATTTAATTTCCTCTGGTATTTTGATGGGTTTCTGGGAATAGTTATAATATGGTTTCCATTTGTCGATCATCAAATCAGTTTTTGTGATAGCATATCTGGGGTATTTGTGGAAGAATGGTAATCCTATTATTCCATCTTCTAATAATGGGAAGTTTTCTTCTACTATGTGGAAAAGTTGTTTTTTTTTCAAAATACTGCAGATAAGTGGCTTCCGTACTTTCATGGTGATCGTCTCCCATTGAGAATTTTTTATGAAACTTGAAGGTTTCTTGGTCGGGCTGTAAATGGTTTCTTTCAATTATGTTGATTGCTGCTCCGCTATCTACTAATAATTTGTATATTGATCCATCGCTTCTTCTTCTTCCATGTATTGATTGTAATTTTCCGGATAATTTAGATATTCTGCTTGGTCCTCGTAATTTATGTGCTCCTGGATTTCCTCCGTTGTCATCTCCTCCCCTTCTAAACATTCTTCTTGGGGTTCCTGTTGTTCTTGAATAGTTTTCACTTCCGGTGGTCTTTTTCGGTACTGTCCCAGTTGAAAATTTTGAGGTTTTGAAAAACATTGGGATGCAAAGTGACCTGGTTTTCCGCACTTGTGGCAGGACATCTTTAATCTTTCGCTTAGTGGGAAATTCAAGTTTGGTACTCTCGCCCGTTGGGGTGTGGTATTTGCTGAAGGTCTAGTTGTTATCGGGCGGGGTTGGAATTTAGTATTTTGTCTAGGCACTTCGCTTTGTCTAAGTATTCTATCTTTATTTTTTTCTCGTTGCCAAGCTTCTGCTTCCAGTGCTTCTTGCAGGGCTTTTGTTAGTGTGGTAGGTTTCATTGGTCTAACCTGTGACGAAATATCGTCTCTTAAATTCATTATGAATCTTTTGATCGCGCTGTTCTCTTCTATCTCTAGGGCCATTTTCCTTTTCGTTCCGGAAGGGTATTCTGCTTATACCGCGTACACAAGGTCCTTATAGGCATCTCTGAAAAGAAGGCTAAAAGTTTGAACCGTGGTTCCTCCTTGTCTAATTGCGTCCAATTTAGCTCTGCACAATTCAATTGAGCTTTGTATTCCGAGGTTAGTTTCTAAAGCTGAGTATAATTCGTCGTAACTCCCTATTGAGATATGTCGTATAGCTTGTTCGGCGTTGTCTCTAATTTTTTCAGCTATTACAAAATCAAAAAGTAGGTCTTGATTGTCACAGCGTAAACGAGCTCTTTTCACGCTTTTTATCCATTCATGGATACCGGCATCGTTAGTTCCATTAAGGATTTTAATCGTTCTTATCATATCCTTTGCTGGTGCTAGGGGAGTGATTATAGGGGCTGTTGTAGTGGGCAGCTCATTGGGTCGTTCCGTTGACATATTTCTTGACAGTGCTGGATTCGTAAATGCAGTTTGCTGAGAGGTCGACTGTCTAATTTCTAACATCGGAAGCTCGGTGGATCGTGGGAGCTGTTTTATTCCTCGTCTAGGGACTTCAGTTTTTTGAGCGTCAGGGTCCGAATCGTCGTCTGTTATAAGTGCTGTATTTTTTGCAACTTGTTTAAATGCCCGTCTCCTGTTGTGATTTTCATCGTTGAGTGTAGCGATTTCTTCCTTCATTCTGGAATTCTCGAGTCTCAACGCTTGCATTTCCAATCGCAATTGCTGAATGGGATCCAGAGTTAATAAAGAATCCGGTGCTGTGTGCGTTGGAGATTGTGCCCTCGACGTGGGTTGAGTATTGTTGGGAGAGGTCATTGCCGTAAGGAATAAAGGAATCAGATCGTGTGATGAATCAGAAGTCTCGTCAGTATCGTCAGTCGCGTAAGTTACACCGTTGTTATCTCGATACTTTGCGTATGCCAGCGTAAAATATCGGTCTCGCTCTTGTTATCTGATACGCGCGGCTATCACTCACTTCGGATGTTTAGTCTTTTAATACAGTGGAATGCAAGGATATCGTCTATTACATTTTCTCTGATTCCAAAGTAATGGTTTCTATTATTGTTGAGGAAAGGCAGTGCTCTGGAGCACCAGGAGTATACCTTACCGGAATTGCAAAACTTCGCCTCGCCTAACGTGAAATTAACTTTGATTTTACGTTAGTCTCCTTCCTCAGACAGCAAGGAGGACTTATTCTCTTTGCAATTCGATACGATTTGTTTTTTGTTTTTTATTTCAATGCTTACTCTTTTTAAATTCGCTGGATGGCTTGATCCTTTCTGGTTGGCATCTGGGAGTCCGTGGAGTTCCTCGTTGTTAACCTGGATTTGGGCGTTGGCCAATGACTGGTCGTCGGTCTTCCAAACGTTGTTACGCAGATGCGTCTTCCGCCTGATTGCGGGCCTCGTTCAATTTTTGAATTTCGGAAAAACAGTGGCTTTACGTTGTATAGCGGCTACTCAATTCACCAACTATTTTTAGCTAACGTTTTCCTACTTTTCAGGTTGTCGGGTCACCCCTAGGTAGATCCGGAGTTCCAGTGAGTTTCGTAAAATTCTGTCCTTTCTCGTCTTAAATGAATTCCGTATAATTCCTTTCCAGGATTCGTCACAAGAATTGCTTTTATATGATTTCTCTATTGTATCCGTGGATACAGAAATCGAAAATGCAATCCTGGCAGGATCGCCAAAATGTTAAGCGTAAAAATGCTTAGTTAACTTTTTTGTGTAAGTTCGAAGTCAATCTCTGACTTCGAGCGCTTTATTTGCGATTATGAGTACAGGTCTAGAACTAAACTCCTCAGAGAGGCGATGCTTTATATATGCTAATTAGGCGTAGAGTGGGGGTAATTGTCGGCTCGTAACAGCGCAGTGTCGAAGAAATATTTTTGAAAATAAAAAAGTTTCAAAAACTTTTTGGCTGAAAAAGAAGTGACAAAATAGTACATTACTATCCGTAATTAAAAATACTATAGCAACAGGTAAAGATCAATGTATGGTTTAGAATTTTCAAATATTCCAACATCACTCCTGAAGTATAATATATGCAATATCCGGATGTTAACCTGAAATATTGTTATAGGCGGCTCACATCAATACACAAACTGGAGGCGACAATTTCGTCTGTCAGTGGCAAGGGTGTAAAGTACAAGGAAGGACGTCCTGTTCGCGAAGATGGCTGGAGAGACACGTGATGTCACATGGAGGAAACAAACCTTTTCGATGCATAGTAGACGGCTGCGGAAGTAGATTCAGCTCACAGGTACACCGAGTCCTAAATTTCTGTATGTGTTTATTTGTAGCTCGGGATGGGATCTCTATGGCTCGAATAATCCTTGAGGGGAACCTCGTCTTCGTTTGGCAACGCTTCTTGTTTCGTCACTCGTTTTCGTCGGCTAAGTCATTGATTTACTCTTTTATTGTTGTGAATCCGCTGTCCAAGGAAATCTGCTACTTTTATCACCGAAAACCTCTTTCTCGAATCTTCCAAATGTATATGGTAAACTGCCGAGTTTACGATGATAATAATGTGTATTTGTGCACATATATTCATATTGCATATTCATCCCATGCCCTTGTGCTTTTTATGATAATTGAATTACATATTTAAGGCTCCTCCGAGCGCAGCAGAGTTAAGGAGGTCATCCCGTGATACAGCCTTATTTTTTAAAGTTTTTCCGACATTTTTTGAAGCGAAATTAAAAAACACAGAGCTTCCAAATTTTTACTATATATTTATTCCGTCTTTAGCAGTAATTCTTAATTTTTATATGCAAAAATATGATCTTGTTCGCAAATTTTATTGAGCAAATGGCAACCATATAAAAAACGGTAGGTAAGCGGCGACCATGATTCTGTCAGTGTGGCTTATCCAAAATCAAAAAACAAAATTGGATGTTAATCTATACGTGGATGGCTATCCCCGGAACTAGGATTTTTCGAAAATTCCGGAAATTCAATTTTTTGTATGCTTTTGAACATCAAGACCCAAAATTTCATGATTTTTTGCGACTATTTTTTTATGAAAAAAAACGGTTCAAAATTTTTAAAAATCCTAGTTCCGGAGATAGTTTTTCGTGTTCTGAATGTACCATTAAAATTTGAAAGCGATCGATGAACCGTTTTTGAGAAATCATGGTCGCCAGTTTAAAAAATGTAGTTTCGAGAAAAACGCGTACGAAAGTTCAGGTGTTATAGCTGTTACGCCGCTGACTGTAAAGCCAAAACTAAGGAACCGTTACCAACGATTTCGAATTTCGGAAAATTATTCGACCAGTATATTCTATACATACTCTAGATTGGATTTATGCAACAACAAAAAAAATCGATTTTTTGAAACCGTCACACGAAATGACCCCCTTAACAATGCAGTAGCCACAAAGCGGGCAGTTCGAACAATCGTGCGCATATTTTGCATTTATTTTTAATAACACGCTGAAACTCCATTTTTAATAATAAGTAGTCTTCATTAAAAAAAAAAATATTCATCCTTTAAGATATCAAAAATGTGCATTTATACAAAATTCGGTTAATTAATATTATGTATTCCTACTGGAAATGGTTCACACGGCCCTTATTATTGGGTTTGCGCTAAACCCACAATGAGCCAAGGTCATTGTAGGTAGTGCCCGAAATTGCTCATATAAGGGAGTTCCAGTGAACCTGCAAAATGTGCGTCAGCGTAAACAGCTTAGATGTTTTCCCTTCATTACGTTCATTTCAGTTATTTTTAAATACCTGTTGAATGCTGTTTATTTTACAAAATGCAGAGATTTAAAAAGGGTGAAGGAAAAAAGTAATGTTTGAGCAGAAGATGTGCGTACTATCGTTTGCAGGCATAACAAATCTGCATTAGAAACTTTATATATTCATTTAGAAAAGAATAGATCGTTCTTCGAGCAGAGAAGTCTCACATTCCGGTAGGAATTTAATCATTTTCCAGGATTCAGGTATTTAACTACGGCAATGATGTAAAGCAAAATTGTACTTGTAATGTTTTATATTCTGGATTTTTCAATGCGGCATCCTTCTATTTTAATGGAGCATATATTTGTTTTTCCAAAATTAGAAATAGGGCGTGTAGTTTTTGTCATCATTCACTTTAATTTTTTAAACGACGCTATGAGTTATCAAAAAAAGCTACTACTTGTAGCGGGAAACAATTATTTGCACATGATAGTAATAGATGAATAGAACTCTTTTTAAAACGTGGTATATTTCATAATTTGATCAGTTAATGATGTTTAAGCTCGATTGTGCCTTTTCAAAAGAAGTTTCCAATTAAAAAAAATTTACGTAAATGCAACATTGCATTATAAAATAGTATATGCATCGAAAAAAAATATTAAGAAGCCAATAATGAAAGAAACTTATTCCCAAATAACTAGATTCCTAGGTACAAATAATGCGCTTTTTCATATTTTGCAATAAAAAATTGATTTTTTTGCAACACTGTACGGGAAGTTCTCAGTATATGCACCAAAAAATGAGCAGAAAATGGCCGATTCTTGATGAAGTCAAAGTGTGCGGGAATCATAACATTCCCGTACAAAATTTCGTGCTGGAATGTTGACCATCAAGCATACTTTGAAGGAAAGTGTGTATCTGCTGTATTCCACGCACGGAAATTAAGGGAACCGCCAGTTTCTGATTGGTCGCAAGAATTATCACAACCAATCTGAAGCCTCCGGATGCGTGATCCAACAGTATAAGCTGCCATTGGTCAAAATTGTACGCGCGCAATTCAAAATCGAATTAATTTAATTCGATTTTGAATCGCGCGCCAGATTACAGCCAATTGCAGAATTTGTCCAGCGTAATGGCCAACACACGGTCCACTTTATCAACGCTGCCATCATTTCGTCAGCCCTCGACCCAACAATCTTATTACCTACCAATATTTCTTATGTCACGAACTTCCCTTTACAGGGGTTACAAAAAATAGTATATGATACGCGTTTTATTAGAAAATGGATTTGCGATTTTTTAATAGTCGCTGAAAGTAAAAAATACAAGGGTAAAAGAACACAAAGTCCCTTGCGGACGATGCCTTTATCAAAGAGCTCGAGCGCGGCCTCAAAATACAACAACAAAGCATACGTAAGGGACACTGTGTGTTCAACAGCTGTCTCGAACTTACCCGAACGATCGTCGCTAGTGTATTATTTCCCTTGGATTTCCAATCAGAGCCCGAGCTATTTCACAAGTCTAAAACATACGTGAGGGCAAGCGATTCTTTTCGTTTGTAAATTCGCTCCGCACTCGGTCACTTTTACGAGGCAAAAAAGACACAAAGTTCTTTAGTTTTTTTTATTTGTATGCTGATGACGTATTACGTGTCTTTTACACATTTTAGGACACGCAAAGTGCTTTGTATATCTTTTTATGTTGTATTTTTTTTAACTTTTTCGACTTTCCTCATGTATAAACAATCGTTTTTGCAATAAATCTTAATAATTAATAATTATCATCAGCACAATTAGATGCAGATTTCTCTCACGAATCCAAAGATACCAGAAACTCATTTTTCATAAAAATGTCACTTATGTCTCTTTTTAGTTTGGACGACAGAATATATGTAGCACGCAGGAAAATATTTTTCCTCCAAAGACGCTATTATTTATGAAATATAGTTTGATTATTTCTGAGATGAACTTTTTGTAGTTCGTACCCACCATCCTAAGAAAGTAGAATAGATCATGAAAAAATGCATATATTCTCATTCAGAGTGAACAGATGTGACGTTTAAAAGGTTTCAAATTGATATAAATTAATAATTAAACAAAATAAATTTTCTTTTAGTATTCAAATTGAATTCATTATGAAGTTTCGTAGTATTTTCGTTTTCGTAGAGGGATACTTTTGCGCGGCACAGCAATGGCACGATCGGACAACGCCAGTTTTGCTGTTTATGTCAAAAATGTGTTCGCTATCGCTCTTCGTCGGATTTTTCGCATGGAAAGATTTATTTTGAAATGGGAGCGCCTCTTCAGAGCAAATTTGTATTTAAATTTTCGTCTGCTGCTAGGAGAATTGTAATTCCTGAATATTCCACACGTAGCGCTCTTACCTCAAAATAACTCGTAGGGCGATCACAGTTGTGGGATATTTTACACCAGCCCCGCTTTAGGCGTGCAGTCTCCTTGTAGTACTTTGGAAAATTGATAAGATGTTTATGTGGAAAGGAAAACTGGCGACTGAAAAAATGTACAAACATATATTGCGCATGGTGGAAGCAAGTAATGGAGCTCCACAAAATTGTTTCTGAACGCGCTCAACGTGCTGGCATACAATATAACCTCAAAATTGAATAATTTTTGGTTTAATGGGAACATCAGATTTTTGAGATCCTTGACATTTTCGTAATTATTTAATAATGTGATAAACTGGTATGAATAAAGTTCAAAGAAGTATATATACTTCGAACAAAGAATATATATATATATATATATATATATATATATATACTTCGAACAAAGAATATATATGTGACGTGCGCCGAAGAAAGGGGGCTTACTCTCAAAAAATCGAAATCGAGGTTTTTACACCTTTCGATACTTTTTGAGTTGCTCTTTTTAATGAAACCATCGAAAAAAATTTCCGAGCGTTATTATTGCTAATAATTGAGTTGATAGGTACCCGAGAAATCGTGCTTTCGCTCCAGAGCCCGAGATCCCGTGAAACACCTCCCACCACTCACCACTACCTCTCCGCGTCTCATCTGTACCTCGTCCGTGAGCAGCGCCGCTATATGCGTGAGAATGTAGTGGCAAGTGGAGACGGAAGATTTCCTTAGTCTTCCCTCTCTCCTAAAAGTAGCGTCTATCGGGTCGACTTCGACCGCGCGTCCTGAAAAATCTTGCTTTCCAGAGTAAGCCCCCTTTCTTCGGCGCACGTCACATATATATACTTTGTTGACGTCATTAATTGAAATAAATGTCAACAATTTTATAGGTATGCACGTACAAACATTCACGCTCTTCGACTCTCCCCTCTGTGCGACGTTGCTACTTCGTTTATAGTTTCATTCCGATTTAAAAATCGTTTTTATTGAACGAAGTTTTTCTCGAATACGAGATTCGCGATCAATCTGAAATTTGGTAATCGTTTTTGCATATCCTTTAAGTGTAAGTCTGTTCTTCAATTTCATGAAATTATGATCATTTATTGCATCAGAATTAAGCAGATCATTAATATGGTCTTCCACTCGATTCACTGTATCTCCATGAGATTATATGTTAATTTCGATTATTTTTTCTCCTACACTAGACTCCGGATCTTCACAAAATTTGGAGAGCCTGTTTCGATCATCAATACCTCACAATTTTTTAAATTTGAACAAAATCTGTTCATTGACGCCCTTTCTTCGTAACTAAATTTACGTAAATAATTCGCCATGTAGTGCTAAATTCGATGCCAGTTCAATGGAAACAAGAAGAGAAGAAAAATAAAAGAATAATGAAGTGCTGCCATATTGGCACAGCCAATTCTAAATTTTTGACGTCAGGTTTACAAGCGTTCTACGTCGAGCATAAATTATTTGGTTAACGGCCGGGCATGCGCGTTGCGCGCCATGGTCTACTACTCCGATTCAGCGCGCGATGGTTAAAATTGTTTGAAGAATGAGGGAAATGTCAAATTATTTTTATTTCAGCATAAAAAGAAATAACGCTGAGTAAATATTGTTTTTAGATTAAACAAAGTGATAGTTTGGTCCTCTAATTAAAACTTGAAGTAATAATTTAAACTTTCTTCTAAACTTGAAAGTAAAATTTGAGCTAACAATCTATTTGTCCTTTTTTGCAATTTTAAAGAAGTTTTCATTGGAAAAAAGTTTTACAATAAAAATTCACTTAAAAATAACATTAAGACGAAATATTTAACCATTTAGTGTAGTTTATTGTAAATCTACATTTTCTGTCATTACCTGAAATGCAATTTTATTTGTTTCCTGACTGTTCGGCTTAGTCAGTTCTGTGTTTGGTTTTGTTCTGTTTTTTTGTTTGTTGAGTACAAATAACTTTGCTGAATAATTTGTTTGTTATGGGATACCGTAAATGTGCATTTTTTCCCTGCAATAGTCCTCGAATTGCTGACAGCATCTATCGTTGGTCCAACGGGTGCAAACAGTTTCATTACTGCTTCCAATTCATCGACAGCTTCGATTTTATTGATGTGATGCATCAGAGAAAGGACCCCGCACATTTCTTAAGGAAAAGTGTCTTCGGTTAATTTTGTTGAATTTGTTATGTTTTGTATCTCAGCGTTCTGAACAAATGTCTCCATGAGCGCAAAGCCCAAAACCCCCCGGGCTCGGAGATAAGGCACGCGGAAGTCAGTAGCGCCGGGTATTAGCTCTACTTGCTCTTCTATTGACTCTGCTTCAAAAAGTGGTTTTGGTTAATTCGGCTGAATTTGTTATATGTTACGTATCTCGGCATCTTGAACAAATGTCTTCGTGGGCGCAAAGTCCAAAACCCCCCGGGTTCCGAGATAAGGCCTGCTGAAGTCAATATCACCGACGATTAGCTCTACAAAGACTGACAGACTGACGATGACTAAGGAGTTTAAGTCCAACTTTTCAACCTCCGCGTGAACTCTGGGAAATGCTAATGCAAGCGGCAACGGTCAGCCGTTTTGAGGTATTTTAGACTAATGCAAACATGGTTCTGAAAGTCAACAAGGTCATCGTCAAGTTCATATTCGGATGTAGAATTTACCGCTCATTCCATTCCCGAGGTCGACAGGAGGATCTTGATTAAAAAATCTGACTTGACCTTCAACTTACCTTTACTATTGTCTTGACTCGACGGTCAAAGTTGAATTAGAATGTAGAGTTCTACGCTCTTTTCATTTGCGGCAGCGTAAAAAGGGGTTGTTGTTTAAAAAACCCGATTTGACCTTGAGATGTTCCTTTGATCTTGACCTTGATGTCAAGGTCCCAAGTACTCCTTGTATTTGAGTTGAACAGCAAGCCTCAGATCAATAATTTTACAATAAACCTTAATTTTTAAGAGAGCCAATTCGCGGTGATACTGACTTCAGCGGGCCTTATCTCGGAACCCGGTAGGTTTTGGGCTTTGCGCCCACGGATACTTTTGTTTTAGATGCCATGATACGTAACATATAACAAATTCAGCCAAATTATGGGGTAACACCACTCTAGAGACCGAAAACAATACTAGCTTTGTGAATTATTTTTGAGAATATTAAAAAGGGAATAGGATTTGTTCAAAAGAAGTGATGTTTAAGCATATATTGATGTATGGAAAAACATTTTCTTATTCACATTTTTATACAAAATGGCGCTGATGCAGCTGATTTCGCGAAATGCCTTTTTTAAGACGTCTCCACGGGTGGACGGATTACTCGAAAAGTATGAGACCTGGAACGAAAAACCAAAAAAATTCTAACTCTATGTACCATTGGCTAAGGTACTACGTAGGGGTTTTTGTTTAAATCAAATTTTGTAAAAATGGCGCTCAATCAAAAAAAGGCTACATAGTACCTTGAAGAATGTAATTATGAAGCTACTGTCCAAAGTTGAAGTCAATCCGTTCGCTGATGCCCAAGTAATCTGCTTGCCCAGTTCGAAAAATGTGGTTTCGAGAAAAACGCGTTTAAAGTTTTACTAACAGAAAAATCCATGAAATCTCATTCTTACCTTTAATCTGCGATGCCTGCACAGACACACCCATACTATTGGTAATAGAAATCAGCGCACCTTATTTGACACCTGAGGAGCCCTAATGACCTCCTTATGAACTCCTTACCATTTCGACAGGTAAAAGAAATATAAAAGCGTTAGATCCGAGTGCGCCGCTGGAGCACTCAGTGCACGCTTCGAGGCGCTTCGGTAAAATAAAGATTTCGACCTGTTAACATTCTTTTTTACAATGGGACCAAGTGCACATTGTTTTCAGGTCCCTAAAATACATTTTAAGCTAAAAAAATCGATTTTTTTTTTTCAAATCCTAGATTGGTATTACCCCTTAACCGAAACCGCTTTTCCAGGCAGAGTCAATAGCCGAACAAGTAGAGGTAAGACCCGGTGATACTGACTTCAGCGGGCATTATCTCGGAACCCGGGGGTTTTGGGCTTTGCGCCCACGGATACATTTGTTCAAGATGCCGAGATACGTAACATATATAATAAATTCAGCCAAATTAACCGAAAACACTTTTCCAAGTAGAGTCAATAGCCGAGCAAGTAGAGCTAGTACCCGGTGATACTGACTTCAGCGAGCCTTATCTCGGAACCTGGGGGGTTTTGGGCTTTGCGCCCATGGAGACATTTGTTCAGAACGCTGAGATACAAAACATAACAAATTCAACCAAATTAACCGAAACTACTTTTCTCAAGGAATCTGCGAGGTCCTTTTAAGTTTTTCCAACTTGTTTGCCAAATCATCGACCTTGTTTGGTGTTTCAATAATGTATTCCATTATTTTTTCATCTTTGTTTTCATCGGCGATGAACGGCGATACCACGCTGAAAACACCAGTTCCCGTTAGATCACTGAAGTTAAGCAGTGTTGGGCGCGGTTAGTACTTGGATGGGTAACCGTTCGGGGAATACTGCGTGTTGTTGACCCGTCGTGGGTGTGGTGGACCCACACGCGGTAGTATTTATCCACCTAGAAACACTACCCGAATCGGGTAGTGAGGCAATGAACTTTCGAGTTCAAAATGCTAATCAATTTTTTTTTTTTTTTTGTTTTCATCCGCAATGACGAAATTTTCTTCTTCGTTATCTAATAAGTATAAACATTCTATAGGCGAGGATAATATTATGAGTTAAGAAATCTTCAGGAAGTTTCAAGCTGAAAGGCTGAATATGTGCAAAATATAAAAACTGCAAGAGCTACTCTAATTTTTGTATAAGTGCTTACAAATTGAAGCCGTTTATCACAGAGGGGCCTAAGTAGTATTTTATTCAAAATGAAAAAACACAATAAAGGTCATCTAATCGTGGAAAAGGGATCTTAACAGAAAAATTAGGTAGATCCCTCTACCATAAAATTCAAATTTAAGCTCATTACCTTTTCCTTATTTTTCTCGAAATCGAGATTTCAGTGATTAGGTACCTTTTTGACAAACGACTTCAATTATAAACATGGTACCTTTAATGAGAGTTTTTTTATTTGCGACTGTGCCAGTAGCTTGAAATCCAGAACCTGAGCATGTTGTTATTACTGTTGTAGTCGAAAAATTTCAATCGGCCTGGCCAAAATTTAGTACTAATAAAAAATTGTATAGTTACCTTCGGATGGAAATTCTAGAAGCTCGATCTGCAGGGGAGGATGGAGGCTTTTCCGATAACGGCAAACTAAATGAATACGTTTGCACATGTTCCATTTGATTGCGGAATCCAAGCAGCTGCATGAATAATGGTGAATGCATGCGTTGTAGGCGAAGCAAAGTAATTTGCAGTTGCAACTGATTTTCCTATCTTCCACTGTATAAAGAGCAGAAGACGAAGAAGGGACCTCCCAAGCCGTTTCAGTTGATAGAATAGAATTTATATCAAGTATCAAGAAGGGGTACTTAGGACAAACAGTATCTGGTGGAGTCCACATCAAGCGGTTCAAGAATTTTCCTCTTGAAAGGGATTTGGCTGTAACTCGGCGTATACAATCCTATATTAGTAAAGAAGAATGCCCCGAAGTATTTTTCAAAAATTCAAAAAAATGGCGGAGATACGGGACTTTGAAATTTTTGTTAACTTTTTTTTTGAAAGGTCTATATCTTTGGTTCTTATTGGCCAAATAAATTTTTTAAGGTCTGAAATTGTTGGTAATGGCATTTAAATTCAAAGGAAAAAATGTCCAAACAGAAAAAAAAATTGTTGACATTTTTTTGAAAACTCAAAAAACTAAAATCGCGTTTTTGAAAATACGTGTTCTTGAATTTCAAAAATAATTTTGTCAAAGAAAGCCAAAAATGTGCTCTACTAGTCCTGTAAGTTTTATCTAGGGGCCGCCAGTGGTTCACGAGACCAAAAATAAATCTTAGGGTCATACACGATGAAGCAAGGCGCCGCGGCTAGAAGTGCGCGGGCTTAGCACATTATGTGACTGTTCAGACACCTTAAATAATGCTCTCAACGTCAGCAATCGATTTATAAAATTTTGTAGTGAAGGGGAAAACCTTTTTAGTAACAATTTTTATTGTTGAAGTATTTTTTTAAATAATTGAATAAGTAAGAGCGTCACATGAACGAATAATGTAAGTATGTTAAAATTCTTTGATTCCAAAATCAAAGAATGCATTATCTGGTATGAGGAACCTTGTGCATTTTATGCATTTTGCTCCGATTTTTCAATTCGTGTACTATATTAAACTCTTCGAAATTAAAAAAAAATCTTTTGTCTTCACTTCTCTCCTAGAAATGGAAATGGTTAAATCTTCCACTTAAAAACGGGTCTTCTTCATTGTTATTGCAGAATTCCACTTGCAGTTGCATGAAAGTTCCACTCTGCTTTGCATCCAAAATCTTAAAAAATATAGGACTGTATCCGCACACCCGGCGAAGGGCCTTGTGATTGTATTAGTGGCATTCTTAAAAGAGCGGCTGCTAAAACAAACCTTCAGCGTGCATACATCAATCAGATTACTAATGCTAGAAAAATGTACGACTGGACTGAAAAAAAAAAAAAAAAATTGATTAGCATTTCGAACTCGAAAGTTCATTGCCTCACTACCCGATTCGGGCAGTGTTTCTAGGTGGATAAATACTACCAGTGTGGGTCCACCACACCCACGACGGGTCAACAACACGCAGTATTCCCCGAACGGTCACCCATCCAAGTACTAACCGCGCCCAACACTGCTTAACTTCAGTGATCTAACGGGAACTGGTGTTTTCAGCGTGGTATCGCCTGGACTGAATATACGACTGGACTGAAACAAACTTTAAATACATTCGTGTGGAATTCTTCAATAACAATGCAGAAGATTTTTCTTTATTTCGAAGAGTTTAATATAGTACACGTATTGGAAACCCGGAGCAAAATGCATAAAATGCGCGAGGTTCCTCGTACCAAATAATGCATTCTTTGATTCTGGAATCAAAGAATTTTAACATACTTACATTATTCGTTCATGTGTCGCTCTTACCTATTCAATTATTTAAAAAAAATATATTTTAACAATAAAAATTGTTACTAAAAAGGTTTTCACCTTCACTGCAAAATTTTATAAATCGATTGCTGACGTTGAGAGCATTAATTAAGGTGTCTGAACAGTCACATAATGTGCTAAGCCCGCGCACTTCTAGCCGCGGCGCCTTGCTTCATCGTGTATGACCCTAAGATCTATTTTTTGTCTCGTGAACCACTGGCGCTCCCAAGATAAAACTTACAGGACTAGTAGAGCACATTGTTGGCTTTCTTTGACAACATTTTTTTTTTAATTCAAGAACACGTATTTTCAAAAACACGATTTTAGTTTTTTGAGTTTTAAAAAAAATGTCAAAAAAAATTTTTTTTCTGTTTGGACATTTTTTCTTTTGAATCTAAACGCCATTACAAACAATTTATGACCTTAAAAACTTGAATCGGTCAATAAGAACCAAAGATATAGAACTTTAAAAAAAAAGTTACCAAAAATTTCAAAGTCCCGTATCCCCGCCATTTTTTTTTTTTTTGAATTTTTGAAAAATACTTCGGGGCATTCTTCTTTACTAATATAGGATTGTATACGCCGAGTTACAGCCAAATCCCTTTCCAAGAGGAAAATTCTTGATCCGCTTGACGTGGACTCCACCATCTTGAGGTTTGTAATATAAAATACAATCGCTTTCTTTCATTTCGCTAACTCAAGCCTCGACACTCACCGCATAATTTTGATGTCGTACAGATAATCTATTCAGATTTAAGCATTGCTCAATATTATATAAATTAAAGAATATTTCTTGGTATATCGTATTTCTTCTAAAATTGCATCGAATGGAATTTTAGCCGTGATTTTACTAGCAAGCATAACTCGCTTGGATTCCAAAAGGGATAAATGGGCAATATCATTTTCATGACCAACATGAGTCTTTATATAAAGCACTTCACAGCTACCGTTTTCTTCTATAACTTTTACACTAGCTGGACAAAACGCATCAATTTTAATACTACCTAGTAGTTTTATGTGCCTTTTTCCTTGGCTTGTTGACGAAAAATCTCCTGAACGATGACAAACATATTCAGACTTTATAGCATCTGCAGCTGAATATGACCTACGAAATTTCTTGAAAATTCGTTTCGCATCTCTTTCAATTTCGAGTTTCCAAGCTTGAAATTTTTCAACTGAGGGAAAGTGAAGAACTACTATTTCAACTTTAATGGGGTGCCTTCAAAATGTTCAAATATTGCCTGTTTTTCGGATTCTTCGCAACAGAAGGGGCGCTTAAAATTGTTTCTCACATCTGCTGGCTGCAAATCATGGCACTTTTGGTGACATTTTAGACTATTTATATTACCAAACTCTTTATTGCACACATCACATTGGAGGCACCTAGAGCAAGAGTCGGAAAATTATCAATGTCCAGGAAAAGTGCGATCAAAAAACAGTTGGAGCAAGAAAAAGACAAGTTTCGTTCACCTGTAAAGACGAACAGAGTGAAGTTGGAGGAAAAGAGCGACAACGGAGTTGCTCTTTTCCTCGGACTTTATGGTGTTCGTCTCTACCGCGAAGCAAAACTTGTCTTTTTCTTCCTCCAACTATTTCGATTTCCATCTATTCGCAAAGGGTTGTCATTCAGTTCTTTAGCTTTCACAGAATATTTAGAGAGTGTTTAAATACCTGTACAGAATCGATGAGCTGAAGTAA
>CAKNXH010060396.1:3327-23886 GCA_932178445.1 Andricus quercusramuli
TGGTTAAAGAAATAATGTTGGTCAAACCCCCACCCCTTTCCAACGTGTCGTGGGGGGCGGAAAAGCACCCCTGTGACTGGTTACTGGAATAATGTCAGTCAAACCACTACCCCTTTCCAACGTCTCGTGGTGGGTTGAAAGGCACCCCTGTGACTGGTAACAGAAGTGATGTTGGTCAAACCCCTACCCCTTTCCAACGTCTCGTGGGGAGCGGGAAGGCAAATCTGTGACTGGTTACAGAAATAATGTTGATCGAACCCCTATCCCTTTTCAACGTCTCGTGGGGGGGGGCGGAAAGGCACCCCTGTGACCGGTTACAGAAATAATGTTGGTCAAACCCCTACCCCTTTGTAACGTCTCGTGTGGAAGGAAAGGCACCACTGTG
Source organism: Andricus quercusramuli (assembly GCA_932178445.1). Taxonomy (NCBI): domain Eukaryota; kingdom Metazoa; phylum Arthropoda; class Insecta; order Hymenoptera; family Cynipidae; genus Andricus; species Andricus quercusramuli. The sequence goes on from CAKNXH010060396.1 coordinate 3,713, forward strand.
ACTGGTTACAGAAATAATGTTGGTCGAACCCCTTCCCCTTTCCAACGTCTTGTGGGGGGCGGAAAGGCACCCCTGTGACTGGTTACAGAAATAATGTTGATCGAACCCCTACCCCTTTCCAACGTCTTGTGGGGGGCGGAAAGGCACCCCTTTGACTGGTTACAGAAATAATGTTGGGTAAACCACTACCCCTTTGCAACGTCTCGTGGGGAGCGGAAAGGCACCCCCGTGACTAGTTACAGAAATAATGTTGGTCAAACCCCTACTCCTTTCCAACGTCTCGTGGGGGGCGGAGGGGCATATCTGTGACTGGTTACAGAAATAATCTTGTCAAACCCTTACCCTTTTCCAACGTCTCGTGGGGGCGGAAAGGCACCCCTGTGACTGGTTACAGAAATAATGTTGGTCAAATTCCTACCCTTTACCAACGTCTCTTGGGGGCGAAAAGGCACTCCTGTGACTGGTTACAAAAATAATGTTCCTGAAACCCCTACCCTTTTCCAGCGTCTCGTGGGGGGCTGAAAGGCACCCCTGTGACTTGTTACAGAAATAATGTTGGTCGAACCCCTATCCCTTTTCAACGTCTCGTGGGGAGCGGAGGGGCACATCTGTGACTGGTTACAGAAATAATCTTGTCAAACCCTTACCCTTTTCCAACGTCTCGTGGGGGGCGGAAAGGCACCCCTGTGACTGGTTACAGAAATATTGTTGGTCGAACCCTTACCGCTTTCCACCGTCTTCTGGGGGGCGGAAAGGCACCCCTGTGACTGGTTACAGAAATAATGTTGGTCGAACCCCTATTTCTTTCCAACGTCTTCTGGGGGGCGGAAAGGCACCCCTTTGACTGGTTTCAGAAATAATGTTGGGCAAACCACTACCCCTTTGCAACGTCTCGTGGGGAGCGGAAAGGCACCCCCGTGACTGGTTACACAAATAATGTTGGTCAAACCCCTATCCCTGTCCAACGTTTCCTGGGCGGTGGAAAGGAACCCCTGTGACTGGTAACAGAAATGATGTTGGTCAAACCCCTACCCCTTTCCAACGTCTCGTGGGGGGCGGAAAGGCACCTTCGTGACTGGTTAAAGAAATAATGTTGGTCAAATCCCTACCCTTTTCCAGCGTCTCGTGTGGGGTGGAAAGGCACCCCTATGACTTGTCACAGAAATAATGTTGGTCAAATCCCTACCCTTTACCAGCGTCTCTTGGGGGCGAAAAGGCACCCCTGTGACTGGTTACAGAAATATTGTTGCTGAAACCCCTACCCTTTTCCAGCGTCTCGTGGGGGGCGGAAAGGCACCCCTGTGACTCGCAACAGAAATGATGTTCGTGAAACCCATACCCTTTCCAACGTCTCGTGGGGAGTGGAAAGGCACATCTGTGACTGGTAACAGAAATAATGTTGGTCAAACCCCTACCCTTTACCAACGTCTCGTGGGGAGGGGGGCGGAAAGGCACTCGTGTGACTGGTTACAGAGATAATGTTGTTTAAACCCCTACTCTTTTCCAGCGTCTCGTGGGGGGCGGAAAGGCGCATCTGTGACTGGTAACAGAAATAATGTTGTTCAAACTCCTACCACTCATGTGACTGGTTACAGAGATATTGTCATTGAAAGCCCTACCCTGTTCCAGCGTCTCCTGGGAGGCGGATAGGCACCCCTGTGACTGGTTGCAGAAATAATGTTGGTCGAAGCCCTACCCCTTTCCAACGTGTCGTGGTGGGTGGAAAGGCACCACTGTGACTGGTTAAAGAAATAATGTTGGTCAAACCCCTACCCCTTTCCAACGTCTCGTGGGGGGCGGAGAAGCATCCCTGTGACTGGTTACAGAAATAATGTTGTTGAAACCCCTACCCTTTTCAACGTCTTGTGGGGGGTGGAAAGGCACCCCTGTGACTGGTTACAGAAATAATGTTGGTCATACCCCTACCCTTTTCCAACGTCTCGCGGGGTCGGAAAGGCACCCCTGTGACTGGTTACAGAAATAGTGTTGGTCGAACCCCTATTTCTTTTCAACGTCTCGTGGAGAGCGGAAAGGCACATCTGTGACTGGTTACAGAAATAATTTTGGTCAAACCCCTGCCCTTTTCCAACGTCTCGTGGGAAGCGGAAAGGCACATCTGTGATTGGTTACAGAAATAATGTTAGGGCTTATTGCACTGAAATCCTTTACATTTCATCAGATGTATCACTAATTTTCTCGAAAACTATCACTTGTAGGAAAAAATGTTTGAAACAAAAAATGTGTATCTCGATGAGATCTATAACTTTTGTTTAAAAGATTTTGCAAATTTCTCGTATTGGGTCAGATAAACGAAAAAGTAACATGATTTGTATGGTTTTTTTTATCGTTTCACCATGAAAATCGCCTAGTCGCAAATTTTCACTATCATATTCGTAATCAGCGAGTTAAAATACATAAGTATACGGAGTTTGAAAAAAATTGGAGAATTCAGCTATTCGGAACTTCATCCGAAAAATGAACCCAAACCTCCTAATAGCCAACAAAATCGAATCGTGAAGTCGGGCGAGCTCGGCTCGGCCCGCGTCTCGAGTTCGTGCTCGTGCATTTTCGGCTTCACACGAAGATGGCCGACGCAATGCGTAACAGAGCCGTCTCACCGACACGCTACGTTTGCATGTATTGCTCTCAGATGGGCGAGTGGTGTGGCCGAAAAACCACACGTTCTGGAGACTGTGACCTCTCTTCACCTTTTATCACCTCTTTTCCTACTTCTGTCTTACTTTTCACCTCATATTCCACCAACTTCCCCTAGCATCTCTCACTCGTCTCTCACGTAGCCAAACCGAACCGGAAGTCTGATTTAAAATTGTGAAACATGTTTGCATTTCCAGGAAAGTGATTCTAAAGAACTGCTAATGCCACATGAGGTACCAAATGTACCTAGTATTAAAATAAGTACAGATATATTCAAATTAAAAAAAAATTATCTGATGATGATAGACTAGTTTTCTAAATACATGGAAATAGGCTTATCACCTGAGATTACAAGCAAAGCGAGACATACCTGAAGTAACAAAATGGTTGAAAGACATATTCAAATGGTTGAGCGTATGTTGGAAAAAGCGGATTTTGATGATATAGATCCATATTTTATTTTATTAGAATATAAAAACACATTGATTTCATTAGAAATGGGATCGCTAAACAAGCGCATGTATGTTAGAAATGTAAATGGATATTCACCAACGTTTAGCGTAAATCACAAAACTTGGAATGCAAACGATTACGGTGCAATCTGAGATGAATTGCAGGACAGACAAAATATAGAAAAAATGTATTTCAGTCAACAAAAAAGAATGCTTCCAGATTTTTCAGTTGTTGATAGGCTCAGAATTGAAAACGAGAATAAAATACATTATGCGCGATTCAAATAACAGACAGTTTGAGATTGTAAGACAAGAATACGATGAAAACATTTCTCTCAGAGATAACGGTGCCAAAAGTAAATTAATGCTCTTACAGAGAATGATCAGCAAAAAGAAAGAGCTTTAGAAGATAGAAATAATCAAGAAGAGGGTAGAAGCAAAGAACTCCATGGAAGCAACAGGCAAACCTGATAACCGATTTACTGAAACGGCTATGTTGAGGACTAATTTTGTTTTGCGAAAAAGAAAAATGTCACATGGTCCTGAGTCTATGGTAATGCGCAATATTAAAGACATATTTCAAGTCCAATTTATTGAATTTTTATATGGATTTTCAAATTTATGATAATTTAAATAAATTGTGGTAGAGTTATGAGATGTTAGTTCGGATTCATCTAATTTATTCAAGCAACATTTTTCTTCTCATGGAAAACTTAGTAAGTAAAATTTAGAAAATTTAGTCGGTTCTGTGTATCAACATTAAACTTTGTAATTGAGTCTATTTTTTACATCCTTTTTCGAAAATGTTATACATACCTAGAAAACTACTGTAAAAATATGTTCTAGCAGCAGTGGGACTCCGATATTGCGTCGAAAGTTGAAATTCGAACGAACCTCTTTTTCTAATCTGTTTGGATAGAAAGAGAAGTTCGTTCCATTCTCGACTTCGAAACAGCATCGGAGTCCCACTGGAGCACAGCTGACAGCGTAAATGAAAAATTCAAAGTTAATATTTTCATATTTACAGGATTTGGCCTCTTTCATCCTTTTCATATTTCTGAGTTTTTCTTGAAAATATAAAGATTCCGGCAGAAAAAAGTCATCCAAGAAGATCACGCATGTGAAACCTAAATATTTTGACCTTACAATATACAATAATTTGCATTTTATAATCATTCACTAAACCTAGATAAAAAAATGTTATATGTAAAGTCGAATCCATTGGAAATTTCCTGCATACGAATTCCAAGTCACTCACATCGACATCGAATATAAGCACACTGCGAACCTTAACCTCATGAATTTTCGTAATAAGCGATCATGGTTACACGGGCAAGCTTATAGTAGGCTGGCTTACAATAAACCTTCTTAAATGAGAGTGGCCAGATTTGTGTCGGCGCAGCAGCGGCAGGGACTCCACATCGGCGACAGAGAGCCACTGTCGGAAACGCGTTTGCGCCGAAGCGAAACTGAGCCACTCTCAAGCTAGCTTATAGTTAACCGGCCCACTGTAGGCTCGCGAGTGTATCCAGGCCCAGTGTTACGTCCCGGGCTATCCACGCCCTCTGGTGTTGATCATCGTTGATTTCCCTGTTGCCGCCAAGTTTGATTGTGAATTAAATTCCTGAATTTCATGAATTCGCTGAATTCCCTGAATTATCTGAATTCCCTGAATTCTCTGAATTCCCTGAATTCTCTCAATTCCCTGAATTCCCCGGATTCTCTGAATTCCCTGAATTGTCTTAATTCCCTGAATTCTCTAAATTCCCTGAATTCTCAGAATTCCCTAAATTCTCTGAATTCCCTAAATTGGTTGAATTCCCTGAATTCATTGAATTCGTTGAATTCTCTGAATTCCCTGAATTCTTCGAGTTTGTTGAATTCCTTGAATTATCTGAATGCCTTCAATTTTCTGAATGCCTTGCTTTCTCTGAATCCCTTTAATTCTCTGAATCCCTCAAATTCTCCGAATTCCTTAAATTCCTTGAACTGTCTGAAATACTTAAATTCTCTAAATTCATTGAATTCTTCAAATTCCTTGAATTCATTGAATTGCTTGAATTCTCTGGATTCGCTGAATTCTCGGAATTCCTTTAACTCTCTGAATTCCATGAATTCTCTGAATTCCCTGAATTCCTTAATTTCGTTGGATTTTTCGGATTCGCTGAATGCCTTCGATTTGCTGAATATTTTGAATTATCTGAATCCCTTAAATTCTCTGAATCCAAGAAATTCTCTGAATTCGCTAAACACTCTGAATTCCTTAAATTCGTTGAATTCGTTGAATTCGTTGAATTCGTCGAATTCGTTGAATTCGTTGAATTCTCTGAATTCCCTGAATCCCTCGAATTCTTTGAATTCCCTGAATCCCTTCAATCCGTTGAATTTGTTGAATTCTCTGAATTCGTTGAATTTGTTGAATTACATGAATTCGCTGAATTTCTCGAATTCGCTGAATTCCTTGGATTCGCTGAATGCCTTCAATTTGCTGAATGTCTAGAATTCTCTGAATCCTTCAATTTTCTGGATTCCTTAAATTTTCGGAATTCCTTAAATCCTCTGAATTCCTTTAATTCTATGAATTTTTCGAATTACATAAATTTCTTGAATTGTTACGAATCTCAGGAACTCTATGAATTCCTCGAAAGTGAGCCTAGTCGTTTGAATTTCCTCATCGGCCTTAGGCTCACGAGATTTTCAAAATTTTGCTCATGTCCAAATTCTTTCTTCAATTTGTTCTTTAGAATTTAAAATTTTCTGGTTATAGTATAAAAAATTTGTATTATTATCTTACAATCGAACTTTGAGCTGCAAGATGTTATTATTCAACTCGAAATATCGATTTTAAAAAATTGAATAGATTTCTGCAACTTACCTTTGTAGTAATGTGTACAGTTTTTATGTTAGGAACCAATTATGAATTTAGGTTTGAAAAATTGCCTAAAACTATGCCATTTTATGTGAAATGATAAAAGGAGAGAATTATTAAGGTTTTTGTTGTTTCCATGCAAGTTAAACTCTGGATTCCGTCAAACTTAGTGCTGGACCAATCATTTGAGTTTAGCATGAGACGTGGCCACAAGCAATGCTTAGGCCACGCAACGATCCATACACTTCCCATTCTGGAACAATCTATAAACGTAGTTTGAAGTTTCAAAATTGTTTTAACTGTTACAAATTAATTATACGTAGATACAAAGGACTACCCTCGTATAAACCCTTACGTAAGGGCATAAACGTGTACAGTTGGGCAAGTGAGATCTGTGCACGTTCACAGTTGCACAAGTGATATCTGTGCACTTGCACAGTTAGAAAAGTGATATATCTGCACGTTCAAGTCCACAGGAGCCCATCTATGATAGTCAAAATTTCGTCGTGCACAGTTTTCCAAGTACCATCTGTGCACGTGTACAGTTATCCAAGTACCATCTGTGCACGTGCACAGTTGTCCAAGTACAATCTGTGCACGTGCAGAGTTGTCCAAGTGCAAATGAGCACGTTGAAATTTCGACGTGCATATTTGTCCATGTACTATCTATGCACGTGCACAGATGGTACTGTGACAAAACTTTAACGTGCACAGATGGGCTCCTGTGGACTTGGACGTGCACAGTTATCCGTCGCCCAATTTTGAGTACTGCTTTCCTCTAATCATAGTTTTGAATGTGTCGGTTGATCTTTGTCAATAAGCGTACGTTCAAGTTTGGCATTCAGTTCATCATTACTATGGTCATATACCACACACAGCCGTAGTCAAAGAAATCAAGGATGAGGCATTTCATTGGGAGGATGCGGGTTGAAGTAGGAAGCGATTTTTTTCCTGTTAAGCTGTTGGAGGACTCTGAAGCCTTTCCTCGAAACATCCGAATTTTGTTCATTCCGAGCAAGAGAGCGATTATGAATATAGCCTGAATCATTCACAGAATTTTCAAAGGGGATGAGACGCCCATCGATCAATAGAGGAGGTAAGGCTGCAATTGTTGCAAGTGAAGGAAGGTCCTATGATTATAGCCTTAGTTTTAGTAGGGTTAAGAATGAGACCGTTTGTCAAAGCCCACTGCACCACCAAATCAATATCCTTCTGTACCTTTTGAAGTAAGCTCTTAAGAATGGCAATAGGCCCGGAGAGGTATAGCTTGAAGTGGTCAGCATATTTGTGATAGTTGCACTGTCAAAGTTCTCTACCAAGCTCAGATCTATTAATATTAAACAGAGTAGTTGCAAGCGTGGAACCTTGAGAGACACTACTCCTAACCTCCGCACAATCAGATCGCTCTTCATTTCTGATTTGTACTTTTTCAGAACGATTTCTAGTCAGTAGTAAATCATGGTTAACTTTATCAAACGCCTTAGAAAAGTCAAAAAGGACAACAACCGTTATTTTCCTTCTATCTTTTGCCAGTTTCAGGTCAAAGGTTACTTTAAGTGTAGTTGTAAGTATACTATGCCTGGCACGAAACCCAGATTGCATTGGGTCCATTTAATCTTAGTTTCAATATGTGCAGTAAGTTGCTAACGGACAATGCGCTCGAAAGGTTTAGATAAGGCTCAGAGGATGGATATCGGGTGGGAATCTTTGGGAGAGGTAGGGTTGGATATTCTAGGAACAGGGCAAATAATCGCCTCTTTCCGGGTATCGGGAACTATTACCACCTGTAGTGATGTGTTATATATATGCAAGACAATAGGACAAATGACTGGTATATCAGAAAAGAATAATTTAGTATCACCAAATGTAGAGGGAACTGCGGACGGGGAAGGAGTGCTGTTTGAAAGGAGTGTAGATTTTGTGGTGAAGGCTGTTAAAAGATCTGCAGGGGAGAAATTATTATAAGGAGCCACGTGTTTCGGAGGAATGAAGCCAAGTCGTCTTAAGAGAAACAAGATGTTTTCATTTTTATTCCGGTTCTTTATAAAATTGCAATTATATTGATTGTATGAATCCCTGATTCTGGTCTGAACTAAGTTTCTCAATTTACAAAATTCGGCTTGAATAATACTATTTTTTCTTCAAAAATATGATGAAAAATAGATTTGATACTTTCACGATGATTCATTATAATAAATTTAAATTTAAAATTTAGAATTTGAAATTTAAAGATTTTCCGGGTTTCAATCGTGTGCGAAACTATGAATGTTGCCGACGTTTCGTGAACATTGCAGTTCACTTCTTCAGGGCTGACCTGAAACTGAAGTTTCAGGTTATGTTGTTCTTATATATGTATTCTCTACGATGCCTGTGATTAGCCAGAGTGCCCCATGGTGGGGACTGCTTGAACTTGATTGGCTAATCAAGTCTTTTTTAAAAAACCCGGGAGGACGGAAAGCCAAATCGGATTGGTATTATATCCATTGTCCCTATTGATGTTATTAGGGTGTTTCAAGATTTCGATTGCTTCTCTATGTTTTCTTGGAAATTCATTGTACGTTTTGGCAATGACGGTTGTTTTGTCAAATAAAATACTATGTCCTGTTTCGATATGATGCTCAGCTACTGCTGATTGTGTGAAATGTTTTAGCCTAACTTTACTCTCATGTTCCTTTACACGTTGACTTACCGCCCTCCCGGTTTCTCCAATATAGACTTTACCACAAGAACAAGGGATTTGATATACTCCCGGATCACTGAAAGGTTCCTTTTTATCTTTAGGGTTGTTTAGAAGTTGTCCTATTTTTGCAGGTGGTTTAAATATAGTTTGTATGTTGTGTTTGTTGAAAATTCTTCCTATTTGTTCCGTGATACCTTGAATGTAGGGTAGGTTGGTGGTTGTTTTTCTCTCTCTCTCTTTAGTAGGTTGTGTTGACTCATTTTCTTGAGTGTATTTTCTTATTGCTTTATTAATTTGTTTGTTTGTGTAATCGTTTTGTATTAGGATTTGTTTAACACTTTTAGTAAGCTCAGGTCTTCTCAAGCTAAACTACTAACATCTTTAGCTTTTTTAAAACGGTGTAGGGACAATAACATCGTCCCAAAATTCTTACAGTTAAAAAACCATTCAGGAACATCTAAATTCAAATCAATTCTACATAAAACGAGTTTGCTTCTCTTAAAAGAAAGGTCACAACGTACCAAATTTGACTTGCATACCACCTCCAAAAAACTATTAAAACTTCATCTTTTTCTATCAAACACTCTCAGATTTGACATTTGGTCCACATTGGACCGCATATCATTTGACCAATCCCAACGGATTAAAGATTTTTGCACTGAGAAACAAAAATTAAAATTTGACAAATTACTTCCAGTAAAGCACGCACCATTAACTAATACAGTAAAAAACATCTCTAACCATCATCTCAGCAACGAAATGATTTCAGCCTTATCTAAAGGACATAATTTTGCAGTCGCCCCCTCCAAAATCCCAAAAGAAGAAATCATCAGTAATTTGGAATCCACAATATACACCCTTCCACCCGAAAAAGCAAATGACATACGACGTTGGACAGCCAACATTTTACGCGAACCCCAACTTCCTTCCTCAAACTTAACAAAACAAGAAAAAACAGCTATTAAAGAACTCAATCAGAATAAAGGCATCATAATATTACCCGCAGACAAAGGCAACACAACAGTAATTATGAATAAAGAAGACTATAACAACAAAATCGTGGACCTTCTTACTGACGATACATATAAAAAGCTTAAAAAAGACCCCACAAAAACAATAACCAGAAAAACACAAAGCCTCCTAAAAGACTCAAATCTTGACAGCGATACAATATCTAAATTAAAACCTGCTAATCCTATCTCTCCAAAACTTTGCGGACTTCCAAAAATTCACAAAAACAACATCCCACTCAGACCGATCGTCAGCGCAATAAACTCTCCAACTTACAACCTAGCACGCTTTCTCGCCAAAAAACTTAAGCCTTTCACAGGAAACTCTATCACACACATCCAAACTCTTTTGACTTCATCAGGAAAATACAACAAATTCACATTCAACCCCAAGACATCCTAGTAAGTTTCGACGTAGTATCTCTCTTTACAAAAGTACCAATCTCTGATACAATCGATATTATTAAATCATTTGCAAACTTCCCTTCCAATCTCACACCTTTAATAGAACTCTGTCTCACTAAAACCTATTTCTCTTCCAATAACCAATTCTACGAACAAACCACAGGAGCAGCAATGGGATCTCCAATCTCACCTGTAATAGCCAACATTTTTATGGAAAATTTATAAACTAAAATCTTTAACAAATCCAAGCTTAAACCGGAATTCTGGTGCCGTTACGTTGACGACACTTTTGTCATCTGGAGACACGGACTAGACGAACTAAACAAATTTTTCGATTTCATCAATCAAATACACCCTAATATCAAGTTCACTATGGAAATTGAACAAAACGGAAAATTACCTTTCTTGGACGTACTAGTTTATAAAATATCTGATAACACATTAGGACATGAAGTTTACAGAAAACCCACGCATACAAACAGATACCTGCATGCCTCCTCCCACCACCACCCATCTCAAAAGCAATCGGTCATCAATTCCCTTGTATACAGAGCTATTTCCATAACAGATGAAGATAACTTACAAAAGGAATTAAAAAATTTTAAACAAATCCTAATACAAAACGATTACACAAACAAACAAATTAATAAAGCAATAAGAAAATACACTCAAGAAAATAAGTCAACACAACCTACTAAAGAAAGAGAGAGGAAAACAAGCACCATCCTACCCTACATTCAAGGTATCACGGAACAAATAGGAAGAATTCTCAACGAACACAACATCCAAACTATATTGAAACCACCTGCAAAAATAGGACAACTTCTAAACAACCCTAAAGATAAAAAGGAACCTTTCAGTGATCCGGGAGTATATCAAATCCCTTGTTCTTGTGGTAAAGTCTATATTGGAGAAACCGGGAGGGCGGTAATTCAACGTGTAAAGGAACATGAGAGTAAAGTTAGGCTAAAACATTTCAAACAATCAGCAGTAGCTGAGCATCATATCGAAACAGGACATAGTATTTCATTTGACAAAACAACCGTCATTGCCAAAACGTACAATAAATTTCCAAGAAAACATAGAGAAGCAATCGAAATCTTGAAACACCCTAATAACATCAATAGGGACAATGGATATAATACCAATCCGATTTGGCTTTCCGTCCTCCCGGGTTTTTTTATAAAAGACTTGATTGGCCAATCAAGTTCAAGCAGTCCCCACCATGGGGCACTCTGGCCAATCACAGGCATCGTAGAGAATACATATATAAGAACGACATAACCTGAAACTTCAGTTTCAGGTCAGCCCTGAAGAAGTGAACTGCAATGTTCACGAAACGTCGGCAATATTCGTAGTTTCGCACACGATTGAAACCCGAAAAATCTTTAAATTTTAAATTCTAAATTTAAATTTATTATGATGAAAAATGAATATATCTCTAAATCAAGTTTCCAAGATTTCACAGAAAAAACAAAATGTGAATAATCTAAGGCTAATTTCAGGGTATAATTCCTCTGCAATAAAAAATAACCTTTGCTAGTGTAAATGGTACCATTACAAAACGTATTGTTTCCGTAGGACTTCGGGTAAGAAACTTCACCTGCTGTCAAGTGGTTTCAAAGTTTTGCGGCAAAAACAATAGACGGTAGTTTCCTACCCGAAGTCTGAGCGAGATAGAACCCCATCTTGAAATTAGCTGCAACAAAATTTATTCCAGATTTTTTCTGTGTGAACAGAACATGCTTCGAATATCACGAAATTCTTTTAGGTTGAACAGAAACCCAAACCTTGAACTGCATTCGCAATAGTTTTTGACGCAAATTCTCGAAATAAAAATACCGCCAGAGAAAGTAATACGCAAGAAAAAATGGGCGAGGTCTTGTTGCTGCAGTTACATAGCATGATCGATGGCTATAATATACTTCTTTTGCAATGTTTCAGTCATCAACCGTTGGTACACGAGTTGATAAGACAATGAAGAAGACAAACCTATGAGCAGCGTAACAGCATGGGTAAGAGAAGATATTCAAAGCACTCCATATAATATTAGAGAATACCCAGATGCCAAGAACTTTATATATGAAGCAAATACTCATTCGGTTGTACCAACATTGCTCCCACTTTTATATGCAGTTATCGTAGAGAGTGAAAAATACAGATACTGGAACATTGCAAAACAAGTATATAGCCATCGATCATACTATATAGGTGCAACAACAAGAATTCAATCATTCCTCTCTTGGGTATAACTTTCTCTGGCGGTATTTTTGTTTAGAGAAGTTGCGTCGAAAACTATTGTAAATGCAGCTGAAACTTTGATTTCCGTTCAACCTACATGAATATCGTGATATTCGAATTATCTGCTGTTGAATGTTGGTAACCCGATTTAGACATAAAGTACCTTTTTCAGTATATTTTTAACAACGCAGATCGGAACTTAAAACAGTTAACTGGAAAAGGGACGAAGAAAAGTAGTAACAGCTTATCACCCATTCACACAACCGAAGCACCAGCTTCAGCAAGCCTTATGAATTTGATTGTTTGCTCATGCAAAACGGGATACGGAAAGCGATGTGGATGTGCAAAAGCTGGTTTACGATGTCTACCCAGTGGGCACGAAATTTAAGAACATTGTATGTTTAAGGAACGTTATTTAGACTAACTTAGGACGTTTTTGAGCCGTTCTAATAATGTTCTTTATCGTGTCTACACACTGTGAAGCTTATCTGAATGCAGAGGAGGATATAATTGAAGATTATGTACATTGTTAGGTGTAAAATATTCATCCTCAAAGTCGAAATTTGTTGAATATTCCCATGATCTACTATCTAACTCTGAGTGACACTAATATTATCTGAAATTTAAACAAGTAAAGAAGGCAATGTTAGTTTGAAGCACTATTTTTAACAGAAAACAAGTGGCGTAGGCCTACAGGGGACACCATATTAAAAAAACAATAGAAACTCTACCTCACCATCGCGGTGGAAATGTGTACCAGTGCTGCACTTAAGAAAATTAATTAATACTTTCAAAACTGATTTTTTACTTTTTTGTACCCGTTACTGCATTAGCCCATGCCTTGTTGAACTTAGCTTCCCGATTTTGAATGAGACTGGTTAGGAATTCTTCAACATTCATGTGTGATTCTTCCATACTGCGGTCAGATTTTTACAAATCTGTTTTCAGTACTTCGATTCTGTGAATGATTTCATTCATTGCGGTAAGCAAAAAGTAGAACTTAACACTCTGAAGTTGTTTGAGGATCCTTGCTGCCTTAGCCAATGCTGTGGAGTATACTGTAGGTTTTTTAACGCCGAAAATAAGGAGCCTTGTATTTTTTTAATTATCATCGTGACATCCATACATTCTTCATGAAAATTCAAAAATTGTGAGAATAAAATGAGTCCTTTGTAATTTTTAGATTTAAAACTTTGCCATTTTTGCAATTTATGAGGTATCAAGTTTTTTCTAATTTCAGATTATCTAGTTTTTTTGCACTCTTTTAAAATCCACAACAAAAATTCAAAAATAATGAAAAATGGTAAACTTATTTTTAATTTTTGAAAAAAGAAAAAAAAAAAGAAAAAACCCCACCTTTTTTCTCAGGAATGATGGCTACTAAAATGTAGCCCATGTACCATGAAGTTTGTATTCTATAATTTTTTTTCCGAGAGAGAAAATTTTTTTTTTTTCAAATCCTTGCCTTTTTGAAATTTTTGATATTTTAAGGTTTTACTTGCCTCAGTTTGTCAAGTTTCTTTACCATTTTGAAACCGTTGAAAAAAATGGAAGAAGAATACAACATGGTTAAGCTGTTTGGATTTTTTGAGGGATGAAAACATCACATTTTCTTAAAATATGTAGCTACATTTTTTTTCGTTGAAATGTTCAGGAGTGATAGGTAATAAATGTTTGAGGCAAACTGAGATTTAGTTTTTTTTGCGGAAAAACGAAGGAAAAGTAACCAGCTTTGCCGTTTTTGACACATTAAATCGTTATGTCTAATAGAATAACATTTTACTGATTTGAAGTAAGAAATAACAGTAAAATACAATAAGTGCGAGAAAACTAAGAAAAAAATTTTTTTTTTCTTCTGAAATGCAAAATGAACCTTCAATTAAATTTCATGATAAGTTGACTATATGATCTATACTCCTAAAAATTTCAACAAAGAAAATGTTCTGAGAAAATTTCGTGTTTTAATTTTTTTTAATCGAAACAGCTTTACCATTTTGTATTCTTTCTTTGTTTGTCTCATCGGCTGAGTAAAAGTGAAAAATCTTGACAAAATGCAACGAAAAAAACTTAAAATCTGAACAATTTCAAAAAGAGAAAGTTTTGAACAATACATTTTAAAAAATTTCCTTCCGAAAAATACAAAATACAGCCGATTTATTTTTGAATTAACCCAATCTACGAACCAATATATTATTGTGAAACTCATTGAAATTATGATTAGAAATAACCAGAATTTCTGATTTCTTCTGACTATTCCTGCATTTTTTTCAGTAGGGTTCTACGTAACAGAATGAAAATATTTGAAATAAAAACGAATAGTCACATTTTGAGCAAGTTATTGGAACTCTAAAACTGAGATTATTTTGTCTCCTTATAAGTTGTGTAAGTTAAAAAAGATCGAAAAGATGAGGGTTTGACGTTTCTGAACCTGGAATGGAATATGTAAATCAAATGACAACTATTTTGTTTAGTTTTCAGAAAAATTATTATTGTGAAAAATAATATATATTATGAAACACTAAACTTACGGTTGTCTTCATCACATACAGTTTCCTTCTTCTTTTGAGTGTTTACGTTTTCATTTCTACTTTCTAAATCAAAATTTTTATCCTTACCAATATCACAAGACCTAACACTAGTAGCAGAATTGCTTTTTCCTTTTTCTATCGATAATATACAATCGAAAAAATAGTCGATTATTATATTGATATAATGCATAAAATATGTATTTAGGTGTTTCGGATACTCTTTTCATTGGACTTTATATAAAGTCAAATATTTGTCTATCCTATGATTATACATTCTCATTTATTTGAATATTGCGGAACCCTCACAAGATTTATCAGATTCATGATTCACTGAATATATTCGGTTGTCACCAGAAGAAAAAATGATAAAGAGTTGTTCAAATAATAAAGAAGAATATCATAGAAAATCCTTCATATTGCAGTGTTTAAAATAAATTTGTAACACTTTTTCTTGATAATACAACATACCTAATTCAAATTTCCTTGTTGATACTGAAAGATTACAGTTTTTATTTCGATGCTTTAACTTGTGTTTGTAGCATAAATCCTACTCATCTTTATTATACGGAAATTAAAATCCTTTGTATCGCTCACTTTGCAGGTTACGATGTCTTTTACGACAACTTCAGCGCGGTGAAATTTCGGCTGATCTTCTACAACGAAATCTGCATTACGCAGCTCGTGTTCTCGAAGCTGTCTTCATCGATGAAACCAAGTAAGTGTCCACAGACTTTTGACTAATTTCTTATAATATATAAGAACTTGATCTTGATGAATCAGCACCTTGTAGTACCAGTGTCAAAAGTAATGCGAACAGAACAGAAATTAAATTTTACAAAATAAATTTCGAAGAAATGCGTATTGAATCCAGCATGTTTGTAAAAAAAAGAAAAAAATTGGCTTTGTGAACAATCTTGAATACCATTCCATTTTGAAACTTGATGTAGACATAACAAAATTTTAGAACTAATTTTTAAATTGCTTTTTTAGTGAGAGAAAAAATATATTTATCAAGTACCATTAGACGAGTGATCAAATAAAAAATTTTCAGTTGACCAAAATCATTTGATATGCTATCAATTATTCGGCTAAGCTAAAATTTCATAGCGCACAAATTTATAATCTTGTTGGTGTTGGTTTATTGATATTAAAAAAAAACTCAGTAATAGAACAACGAGTAAACTTCCGTGCGAAACAAGAATACCGATAACTACATTTTGTTAGGAAACATGAGATATTGACATATAAACTATCGTACAATCTGCCTCTTTCATATGTTATTTGATTTATAATAAAATAATAGCAATTGGGGTTTCAATAAACCATTTCTTTTCTCGTTCATCTGCAAAATTTCCAGTTGTACAGAATAAAAGTCCTATGACTAGCAATACAGAAAAACAAAAACCTGCAGCTATATGAGCTCGTGCAGGGCATTATGACTTGATTCAAGATACATTCTTTTCTTTCTTGGTTTGCGAAAAATACATTTGCGTCTATCTCACAATCAGACTCAAAATACAGTTAACGGTTTTCTTTCTCATGCCCTTGAAGGATGGTCACAAAAATTTGACTCTGCTCTTTTTCCGATTTGAATCGGTGCCAATGCAAATGTTCAATGTGCGAGAGGACGTTCTCTGACTTTGATTTTCTCTTAAACACGATATATGTAAGGTGTCCTTAAATTAAACTTTTTGCAACCGTTTCAACTTGGAAAACTAAAGTCGAATTTTGACGACTGTTATACACTGAGACACATTTACAGACTTAACTTTGACAGAATTTCGTTAGATAGGGAACTTGAATCAGTGTTATTTTCATTTTTTTAAAAGTATTTAACGGACTGATACTCACGCTGTGCGCTTTCAATAAATATGCAAATTCAGTGTTTCATTTTAACGGTGTTGAGTTGTTGAATATACATATGTTTATCTTTATTATTTAAAAAATTAAAATACTGCTTTTGAAGAAATTATTTCAAATATTTTTTACTGTTTTCCTATATTTCTCATATTGTTTGCCTGATATGAAAATTTTTAATTCATAAATTCGAAATTGACACATGCACTTCTCAGTATCTGATAAAACCAACATCAATAAGAACATTTGGAGTGCCTTCAAATCTTAAATACAGGTTTCTGTTACACATATGAAACTATCAATATTTAAAAATGTGTTCGTAGTTTAGACTGCCACGGGCACTGATGGTAAGTAAACACATGCAGCGAATTTGGCTGCTCTTAAGCGTTAATGTGACCTACTAGGCCACTTAAATTGTAAGACCGATTGGAAATAATATATTTACTTTGAAAAAGAAGGAAAAGAAAAGATAGCGACTGAAAATTGAATGATTCAATTAAAATTTGCATACTGAAGCTGTAATACTCAAATGACGTACTTCACTGGCCTATACATACGTACTTCTTACTGAATATCTCTATCTTGCCTCTATATCTCTTCCTTTTTGTCTTTTTTAACGTGTGTGACTAACGAGCACTACCACAGGGTGAGCTCAGGGGTTCATGAGAGCTCGCGGTCGTCGCGTAGGGTGGCTGGCCTGACTTCGGCGACATCAACGACAACCCCACCACCGGGCGGCTTCGACTCCGATGGACTACAAAACCATGCGGTGGCGACCCAGAAGCGGAAGCTTCACACCCCCGTGTGGGCAAGGTTGCCAACATTCTCATTTCCAACCCCACTATCTCGCATTTTCGTTCTCCACTTCCAACGACATCAATAACATCCTGCTTATCACATAAGTCACAGGCCGGTACCATGACATCTCAGTAGGTGGTTCTGGCGTATATTGGCGCTTTGAAATCGATTCCGTTACGGATTCCAATTACGTATGCACAAATTCACGGAAAATAATTCCTTATCGAACCAATTTTAAGGGCGGATTTCTCAACCCCTATTTCGATAAAGTAGGCAAAATGCGATTTTTTGCTGCCATATTTTTTTAATTAAGCTATTGGCATGTAGATTTATTTTAGGATGTCCTTAGTAAACGCCTTCGTTCAGGTCAAGTCCTTGAATTTGTTTTTGAGGAGGTTTTTTCTCAACCCTCACACATTTAGAGCACAGATAAGGCGATATCTTGATACCAAATATTGTATTAATATGTTTGAATCAACTATTGTCACATGATGTCCCTCTGATGTATCTTAGGTTTTCTTCTATTGTTAAATATATAAAATTCAAGAATCACCTTACTCCTCAGAAAAGCTTTTTAATTAAAGGTTGGCACTCCGGGAGGAAATGAGTGCCATTTTTGCGAATATGAGATTATTGGTTTAAAACTGAGATGAATTCAAATATAAATGTGGATGTCTTTTTGTAATTAGACTCGAGTGATTGGAAATCTTCCCTTCCGTTTCCATGGATCTTAGTGACATTTTGCAATAGTAATAATGTACATTACATGCACGTAAACTAGTTCAGATGAGAATTATCTGTTCAGAATGAGCCTTAGGCGTCTGCTCAAATACCACTCGAACCTAAAACTGTTCACGCGCACATCCACTAGAATTCTATTGGCTGTGAAATTAAAAATTTTTTAAATCACACATGTCTTATTGAACATGAGGCAACTTGACGATTTCACTATGAGTCGTCTGCCTTAAAAAAACTTTTTAACTACAGAAAAAAATCTTTTTCGTTCATAACGTGACATTTTACATTCTAGCTTTTCATTCGACAATGATATATCTTTGTAGCATGGTTTTTCGAGATTTTTCTTAATTTGAAATCCGATTTTTAATAACGTCTATTTTATCTCGTGAAAAATCATCAAAGTGGCACTTATGGCCTTTTCTAGCTTTATTATGAAATCATTACTTTTGTTGTTTGTGTGAAGGTGTAGAAAAAACCATCCCTAAGAGAAATACAAAGACTCATCTTGAAAGGGGTCGTCTTTCGAATAAGACACCTCAAAGTGACTAACGTGGCAATTATAATAAAAAATAAAAAAAATTACTACAATATTTGGTATCAAGAAATCACGATATCTGTCCCTTATGTATGTAAATAATAAGGGAAAACCCCAGAACAAATTAATGAGTAAAGACTTGTCTTCAATGAAGTTGAATACTGAGTACATCCCAAAGTTATTATGAAGGCCAATACATTCATTACACAGGTGTCGTGCCACAAAAAAAAGGTTTTACCCCCTTTTATCGTAATAGAGGTTGCAAAAAATCGACCCTTAAAGTTATTGAATGTTCAATTGTTTTGCATGGTTGTGCATGTCGAATCCGCTGTCCTTTGAAAGATTAGCCTATCTCTTTGAGTTTTAAAGTTGTTACGATTTTTCAGTGTAAAAAAGGGTTATTTTTACACATTTCAGTCAATATAAATGGAAACGCTGACGTGATGCAACATTTTGGGCAACGGATTTGTTACCAAAGCTCCAACATCCTTCAAAATCATCTAATAAGGTTGCTGGATACAAACGAAATTTCAAATGTCAAAGTGTAATCAGCGGATTTAATGTTAACGTTCTTACCAAGCGAAACACGGACCGAAATCTGAAGTCGCGTCGGTGCGAACGATATCATTCAGACCGCGTTTCTTCTTTTGATAGGGAAACATCACCACAAAATTTCCAAATATTTAAATAGATAGACTGATGATACTAGTGATATGGATTCCTTGAAAGCTTACACGAATCATCACGTTTTATGAAATTAAGGAAATTTTCAAACTTTAATCAAAAATTACAGCCTTCAACACAAAAAATCCTACCTTAAGGTTGAAAAAGTTCTTCTAAATCAGGATCAAGTTATTGTAAAAATTTTCTTTCATGCATAGAATCATAGATTATATATGTGTCATTCCACAAAAAAGGTCTAAAGGTCTAAAGTTTCGATTTTTGGTTTCGATAGGAAATTATACTTGAAGCTGTATTCTATCTGTTAACATTATCCTTGTGATTTGAAATTTAATGTGAGATGCGTTTTCGTCGAAAATCGGTTTTCCGGATTACCAACTTCAAAAGGCCCCTTTGACTCGTTTTTTAAAGTAGAAGGTTCATCCTGGGCTTAAAATGTCTAAATTTTCGCAGCTCATTTCAAGATAGGGTTTTAGCTCGCTCGGACTTCGAGTACAAAGCTACCGTCTATTGTTTTTGCTGTAAGATTGTACAAACAATTGACATCAGGTGACATTTCGTACCCCAACTCCGAGGAAAATGATACCTTGTGTGATGGTACCTTTCACACTACCAAGGTTGATTTTTGTGGCAGATAGATGGTACGCTGAGATTAGCGTTGCATTTATACTTTGTTTTTTCTGTGTTCTCGCGGTCTTAGTTCCACATACTTGCCCTTACAATAT
>CAKNXH010060396.1:24286-56995 GCA_932178445.1 Andricus quercusramuli
AAATGTGGAAGATCAGTCGATGTCGTATGAGCTGACGTTTGCTTTCCTTAGATCACCCGGATTGAAGTCGGGCACAGAGGGCTTCATTTTGGCATGTCAAGATGGTGTCATTTCCACTCTAGCATACCGTCGCCACATTTTGAACCAAGATATTCCCGATGATAGCTGCAGAGCGTGTCATGAACACCCCGAGCATCTAGGACACATACTATCTAGTTGTCCAGCTCATGCGAGAACAACCTACATCCAAAGGCACAATGCGGCACTGAGAGTGCTTTATTACCATCTCTGTCACTCTTACGGCATTAGCCCAAATACCTCTCCGCTGAACGCCCCTAGAGAAATAGAGTCAATTGTCGAAAATGAGAAGTGCCGCATATATTGGAACTTCATATTCTCGACAATTGTTTCTGTTGCGCACTCGAGGCCTGACATGGTTCTTCTTGACTTCGAGAAACGAACCATGTTCGTTATCGAATTTTCGGCACCAGCGGACAAAAACGTCACAGCGAAGGAGAAAGAAAAGAAAGAAAGGTATAAAGACCTTATGAGGGAGTTGCGACGGTTATACCCGGAATATTCTGTTAAGCTAATCGTCCTGATCATTGGCGCTCTTGGTGCCAAGGTTTCACTTGTTAATAGCCTGAAAAGCATCCCTGCGTGTCAACAAAATGCTGAAACACTTGCAGGGAGAATGCAGAAGGCGGTCGTCCTTGGGTCGCTCCGTGTCCTCAGGGTGCACGAGACTTTCGCCGGATCATCGCATTGAGTTCGCGCAGACTGCAACCACCCACCTCACGGTCGTGAGACGTGGTTACAGCTGAAATTTTACCGCGATTTCGCTGGGAGCAGGTGCAATTTTTTAGATTAGCACCCGCTCGCGGCGAAATCCTGCGGTTGTCCTTATGACAAACTTCTAACTATATATATATATATATATACATATATTTTTTTTTCATACAATTCAAATTAATGCGTATAAAATGGAAAATTAGAGACTCATAATTGAACTATTTTTATTGCGAACCTTTTGTATTTCAAACTTGAAGACCTAGGGTAGATAATTTTTTTTTTAACTCTAAATTTAGGTAGTATTCTTATCATAAAACATTCTAAATTGTACAATAGTGCTCCTGAAAAAACAAACTTTCATCAATAACAAAAGACGATGTCAAAACTTACTGAAACGAAATTGAGCCAGAGTCTATACAAATTATACAAACGTTGAAGGCAATTCAGTTGTCCTTCATTTTTTATATTGATCATAACAGCCAAAACAGCTGAAGCTTAAAATGAGTATGTAATAAAATGAGCAGAAACAAAATTGAAACCCTAGTTTTATTCTATTTCATAATTTCAATATGCCCTATTTAAAAACTACAAGATAAAGATTAAGTAATCTGTTGATGAAATCAAGTTCTTAGAGAAAACGTAACCGTAATGAATCGTGTTTGCTGGAAGATGTTACATAATGAATAGAATTAGTCATTTAACTGCTTATTAACCCTTTTGTCGGCTGAGATCAAGAACCATTAATTAAACTTAACAAATTTAACTATTATTATTATTAATTTCACATCTGAAATAATAAACGCTTCAGTTATATTGTGAAAGATTTGTACGTAAAAGACAGCATCTATAAAATAGGATTATGCATGTGTTATAGTTGAAATGTGCGTACAGGCTTTAAGTGAAAATACCGCGAGATAATTCTCAAAGTATTTTAACAAAATATTGCTGCTGAAATCACAAATCTGATGATCGTTTCTTCATCACGAAACGTGCACCATCACAGACATCCAGCACACATACCGGGAGTTTCCCTTTCCTTTACACAGTCCTGCGTGGGACTCTCGCTATTGGCATAAGCAGTTGGTATTTCTTCAGCTTCCCCGCTAGCGATAAGTCTGGAACTCAGGGAAGTCTACAAATTGACTAGCTTCCTAAGACGAACATTTTATTCTCCGAATCTTTGAATTTATTCTAATTTTACATTGCTCAGCACGTAAGGGTTATTGCACATCAGTATTTTCTCTTCTCGAAGATAGTTTTCGAGAGGCTCTAAGTAAAACTCTCCCATCCTACTAAGATAGGCGAACACCTTCAAATATAAAAACATAATCTTTATGAAAAAAATACTTACGTATAACTCCCTATCTGCCGACCATACTCTCTTTTGGGATTATTGTCGTCCGTCAACCACTTTTCTATCACTCTTGTCTCATTTGCTGATAAGGAGAAACCTAAATTAACCTTCCAAACTATTTAATTATTTATATTTTGAGCCGCTCAATTAATTTATTACTCTTTTATAACTCCATTATGTTTTTTGGTAAATGTATTGAGAGAGGTCATCTGACGGTACTTCCTCGAGTGTTAGATCGGAAACGAATACAAGACTGACCAAAATGCCTTGCACCACTTACTGCTTACAAGCGCACAGTGGTTCAGGAATGGATTTTTCCGGAACGATTATGCTGCAGGTCTCAATTCTCAAACGATTCAATTCTTGCGTTTTCTAACTACTCAGTAGAAAATTCCTAACAAAATTTAAGGTTGCTGATTTTTGATTTTGTTTATTTAAATAATATTATATTGATAAGGATATCGCAAAAAATGGCAAAATCGAAGTATTACTTTTTTAATGGATTGAAAACAATGCAAAATCAACCTAAAATTGTTTGAAATTTATTAAAAAACATTATTTGAATGTAAATAATTGTTTTTAAAGTGGAAATGATTACTATTAAAAATATTTATAAACAAATGCGCATATTTAATTCTTTTTCAGAAAATAATTATTTTTTACTATACACTGAAAAAAATTAACTTGATTCAAGAAAATGCGTTTCTTTGTTTTTTACCCCTTTCGAACAAGGAATTGTTTACTTCAGTTGAGTTAATATTGTTTGGATGCGAAAGATTCACGCATCCATTCAAGGAAATGATTTCTTTGGTGACGTTTCTTTAATATAAGTAAATATTTCTTCGCATTAAATGTGAAAAATATTCGGTCAAAGAAATGATACCTAGATGGTAGAAACCTGGGTTTATTGAGTATTTTTTAGGCGCCTAAAAAACTCTTCTTTAGTGGAATGAAATAATTCATACATCAATGGAGCAATTAATTTTTTTTTTGAGTCAAGAAAATATTCACTCGAGATAAGTGAATTTTCATTAACTTGAAGAAATATTTATTCCATGCTAAGAACTGTCAAAATCATAATAATAAAACAATTATCTAAATTTGAAAAATATTCTTTCACGATAAATCGATATTCGTTCAATTGAAAAAAAATTATTTAACACTATAATGTTACGCGTAAAATTGCTTAATTGACCCTTTTGTGTAAGCTCAAAGTCAATCTCTGACTTCGAGCGCTTTATTTGCGTTTATGAGTACAGGTCTAAAACTTAAGCTTAAGTTCTTCTCCTTGTGATACTTGTTTTGGAAGTTGTACTAATTTTTGTTCTAACCTGTCAATGTCTTTTTGTTCCAAATTTATCTCGTATGTTACATTTAGCCATTGTATTATATGAGTTTCATATGATAGTAAGTTTTTGGGGTACGGAAATTTTTTCTGTTTTGACTGAATCTTCGCAACTTATGTCTAAGTCTAATGGTTTGGACGATACTATAATATGACCATTTTTTATAGGTATGAAAGTTTCCTTGTGTAGCGGGTAAGGTGACTGATTACATTTGGTTTCTGAGTATCTTCTAAGTAAACTGGCTTCGCAAGATTCGCTATCTATTAACTTGTCATTAGGTTGGTTTCTTCTACATATTTTATATATATCTATCTGTTTACATTTATCAATGGTCTGTCTGTCGGTGGGCACGTAAGAGTCTCTGTATTTAATGATCATGTCATAGTCGGGGACTATTGATATGTGGACTTTATTTACTTGTATAGGGATAGGGACTATTCTTTGCAAGGAACCTTCTTCCTTCTCAATTACCGGTATCTTCATTATGTATGTAAATAGGCCTTGGATTACTGCTACGAAGAGGGTACTGATGTCTATAATGTGCTGGTAGTTTTCTTCTTCATTGTCAAAATGGTAGCGCGTACGTTGAGTTGTGTCGAATTCTTTAATGGTTTCTTTCAACATCTTTGGTGTTAAAATTTGGGAATGTACTATCCCGTGCTTTCCGTCGTTTATGGCGTTGATCGCTGTTTCAATATCATCGTTTCTTTCATCTAATAGTATTGCTGCTAATACTAATTTTGAGTTGACAAAACTATTCTTTGTTGCAGCATTTAGTCCGAACGTAATGTTCTTAACAAACTGTCTGTCGGTATTTTCCTTGGCAGTTATCCATTTGTGGTCCGTTGATGAGGAGTCTAAGATTAGTTTAAGTATTTTTGTGTGATTTGACAGGATGCTAGCTATGTTTTTGTTATCTGTATAAATTGTGTCAAATTCAGTGTTAATTTGTTTCAGGTCGGATTCGCTCAATATTTCGAAGAGAGTTTTGGATATATCACCCACAAAATTCGCTAATCCTCTTTTTTGACGTTGTTTGTCTAATAACTTGTGTAGGATATTGTTTTTACTAGCTAGTCTATTGTAGCGGTTCCTAACCAATTGGACTTCATAATAAGGTGTGCACTTCTTATTACAGGCTAGTTCTGCCATAGTAATAGTGGTGTCGATGGCTTTAATCCGGTTTTCGTCGGATGTCATATTGATAGCTATAACCATTTTCCACTTTTCATGAAACAAGTGTACTTCAGAGATTTTCATGATGTGAACGTTCCCTTGAATTTTTTCGAGGGCACTTATGATCGGTGCTACGACTAGCAGGAGGGTCCAGAAGTGTGTCATTATCGTATGTGATATAGGGCATTGTCTGATTTATATGAATTCGGATAATTTTGTCGTTATTTCTTATTCGTAAATTATTATTGTCTAAGTAGTCAATAACTTCAAAAGGGCCTTTCCAAGAGGGGTCTAGGTTTTTAGACTTAGTATTGTTAATGATTTTTACTGTGTCTCCTGGTTTGTATAGGGAGTGTTTGTGAGTGATATTTTCGTCGATTCTTTTCTTCGTTTTTTCTGTTTCTATTCCTATTCTTTCTCTAGCCCTTCGTAGGTTGTCTTCATGTTTCTTTTTCCACTTTCTCACTAGTTCCGGATACGTCAGGTTTGGTGAACACGCTACCGATGATGGTATGTTAGCTTCTCTTCGAAACATAAGTTTAAAGGGTGAAAATCCTGTTGTTTGGTTCTTCATTGTGTTGACTGCAAAGTTGATAAATTTCAAATTGTCATCCCATTAATTGTTTCTTTCCGAAATTCTTGTTTTGATTAGGTTCCCTAGGGTAGAGTGCATTCTTTCGATGTTTCCTTTGGACTGCGGATGAAAAGCTGTTGTTTTTACGTGAGTGATGTGTAATGCTTCTTGAAACTGTTGCATCATTTCTGATAGAAAGTTTTGTCCCTGGTCTGTTAGGATTGTTTTGGGTGCTCCAAAGATGTAGATGTAGTGATCGAGCAGCCCTTCTATTATTGAACTAGTTGTCTCATTAGCCATCGGGATTAACACCGTATAGCGGATTAATATATCTTGTAGGCTCAAAATATATTTGTTACCTTTTACTGCTTCGGGTAATGGGCCGTATATATCTAGTGCTATTTTTTCATTGGGTTTCAGAGGAATGTCTGGTATAATTCTCTCAGCTTGGTTCTTGATTTTTGTAGTTTTTTGGAGTTGACAGATGGGGCATGTTTTAACGTACGTTTTAGTGTCTTCATCCATACCTATCCATTGTCGTATTTTCTTCGCTTTTTCAATTTTATTCTTTTCCCCAAGGTGTTCCACATGCGCTTCTTTAACAATATTAGTTTTTTCTTCTTTCGTTAATTCTCGGGTATTGTTAAAGCATAGATGAAATCCTAAGTGGGGATACAAGTTAGATAGGTATTCCATCATTTCCTGTATAAGTTCCTTTTCTATTGGTGTAAATATTGGGTCACAGAATATAAATCTTATCAATGTCAGTTTTTTGCTCATAGTTTCATCGATGAACCAGCCAAGATTCCGTAACCAATTATCTTCATTATATTTTGGCATGTCTTCTTTATTTATTACTTTCCAGAGTTTTCCGACGGCGTTGGGTTTCTTTTTTAATTTTCCTTGCGTTGGGTTCAATCGCCATGTCATAAAATCGTTGTGAAGTTCATTTTGTTGAGGCGTTTCGGATCCAGATGAATTATTGGGATCGTCGTTACTTTCTACTGATTCGCACATTCTTCTGACTGGGATTCTAATTTTTTCTTGTAGTATTTCGTCCTTGATGATAGTGGGGCGTTTAACTGATGTACCCAAAATTTCGCTATCTGATAGCTCATCATCGGTAGTTAAATCTATTCCGTCTAGAGCTTTAAGTAGAATGTCGCTGGTGTGGATTGGGAATAGTCTGGATAAGCAGTCTGCTATTTTGTTCTCCTTTCCTTTAACATATTCTATTTCATACTTATATTCCTCTAGCCGTAATCGCCATTGTAAGAGTCGCTAGCTAGGGTCTTTCACATTGTGTAAGCAAGTGAGTGCTTTGTGATCAGTTTGGATTTTGAACTTGCTTCCTAGCAAGTATTGCCGTAACCTTTTCATTGCCTATAATATAGCTAAGAGTTCTTTTTCTGAGGTACTGTAATTTTCTTCTGCTTTATTAAGTGTTCTGCTATTAAATAAGCAAGGATGTCCGGCCTGGGATAGCACTGCGCCTAATCCTTGATTCGATGCGTCGGTTGTTAGAGTGAAAACTTCTTTTAAATCGGGGAACCTCACTACTGGTGATGTTGTTAGTACATTTTTTAATTTTTCAAAAGCTTCTTCACACTTTGGAGTCCAATCAAAAATTGTGTCCTTTTGAGTGAGCCTGGTGAGTGGACTAACTATAGATGGAAAGTTCTTCATAAACTTCCTATAATATTCAGCTAATCCTAAGAATGATTGCACGTCTTTAGGTGTTTTGAGCTGCTTGAATTCTTGGATTGCTTTAATCTTAATAGGATTTGTCTTACCTACTTCTGCGATGATCAGGTGGCCTAGGTATTCTAGTTCTGGACGTAGGTACTCGCATTAGTCCTCTGAACGCATTGTCCATCATACGTTGGAAGCTAGCGGGTGCGTTTTCAGGCCAAATGGCATCCTTTTATATACAAAATGCCCTTGTATAGTAGAGAATGTTGTATATTTTGTGCACTCTTCCTTCATGGGGATTTGGTGGAATCTTGCTTTAAGGTCGAAGGCTGAGAAAAACTTTACATATCCTAACTGGTCGAGAATATCGTCTTTTACAGGGAGAAGGTATGCCACCTGATCGGTGTCTTTATTAATCTGACGATAATCTACTAATATTCTAAGCTTTCCTCCATTTTTAGGCACTATCCATAGTGGTGAGTTGAAAGGTGATTGGGACTCTCTTATTATACCTTTTTTCTGTAATTCACTTGTTTCGTACAGTGCGAATTCCTTGTGGTTTTCCGGTAGCTTATGGGATCTTAAGTTGATAATTTTTTCTGAGTTCAAGATTATTTCATGTTCAGTTAGATGTGTACAGAGTAGGGGATCTCCATCTAAAGTAAAGACTTCTGAGTATTGAGTTACGATTTCTTTTATCCGTTCTCTAATTTTTGGTTCAATATGTTGTAGGTTCAGGCAATTTTGAAGTTTTTCCAATCGTTTGAAGTAGTTTGAAGGGTAATCACCCTCTTTTTGAGCAAGATCTACGTTTCGTGATCTTATAGACTTAATTCTGCTGAATTTAATTTCTTCCGGTATTTTGATGGGTTTCTGGAATAGTTATAATATAGTATTTCTACCTTATTATTGTATATCGTGTATAGCCCATCAGGAATTTCTTTTTGGTCTTCTACCCAAATTATTTGATTTTCTTCGTCATGTGCTTTGATTTTACAGATTTTTTTTAAGTTTCCGGGTAGGTAGTCTTCCTCAAAATGCAATGGTAGTATCCATTTGTCGATTATCAAATCAGTTTTTGTAATAGCATATCTGGGGTATTTGTGGAAGAATGGCAATCCTATTATTCCATTTTCTAATAATGGGACATTTTCTTCTACTATGTGAAATAATTGTTTTTTTCCAAAATACTGCAGATAAGTGGCTTCCGCGCTTTCGTGGTGATCGTCTCCCATTGAGAATTTTTAATGAAACTTAAAGGTTCCTTGGTGGGGCTGTAAATGGTTTCTCTTAATTATGTTGATTGCTGCTCTGCTATCTGCTAAGAATTTGTATATTGATCCGTCGCCTCTTCTTCTTCCATGTATTGATTGTAAGTTTCTGGATAATTTAGATGTTCTGCTTGGTCCTCGTAATTTGTGTGCTCCTGGATTCCCTCCGTTGTCACCTCCTCCCTTTATAAACATTCTGCTTGGGGTTCCTAATGCACCTGAATAGTTTTTACTTCTGGTGGTCTTTTTGGAACTGTCCCAGTTGAAAATTTCCAAGTTTTGCAAAACATTGGGATGCAAAATGACCAGGTTTTCCGCACTTGTGGCAGGACATCTTTAATCTTCCGCTTAGTAGGAAATTCGAGTTTGGCACTCTCGCCTGTTGTGGTGTGGTATTTTCTGAAGTTCTAGTTATTATCGGGCGGAGTTGGAATTGAATAGGTTGTCTAGGCACTTGGCTTTGTTTAACTATCCTATGTTTATTTTTTTCTCGTTGCCAAGCTTCTGCTTCCAGTGGTTCTTGCAGGGCTTTTGTTAGTATGGGAGGTTTCATTGGTCTAACCTGTGACGAAATATCGTCCCTTAAATTCATTATGAATCTTTTGATCGAGCTGTTCTCTTATATCTCTAGGGTCATTTTCCTTTTCGTTCCGGAAGGGTATTCTGCTTGTGCCGCGTACACAAGGTCCCTATAAGCGTCTCTGAAAAGAAGGCTAAAAGTTTGAACCGTGGCTCCTCCCTCTCTAATTGCGTCCAATTTAGCTCTGCACAATTCAATTGAGGTTTGTATTCCGAGGTTAGTTTCTAAAGCTGAGTATAATTCTTCGTAACTTCCTATTGATATGTGTCGTATAGCTTGTTCAGCGTTGGCTCTAGTTTTTTCAGCTATTACAAAGTCAAGAAGTAGGTCTTGATTGTCACAGCGTAAACGAGCTCTTTTTACGCTTTTTATCCATTCGTGGATACCGGCATCGTTAGTTCCATTAAGGATTTCAATCGTTCTTATCATATCCTTTGCTGGTGCTAGGGAAGTGATTATAGGGGCTGTTCCAGTGGGCAGCTCATTGGGTTGTTGTTCCGTTGACATACTTCTGGGTAGTGCTAGATTCGTAAGTGCAGTTTGCTGAGACATTGACTGTCTAATTTCTAATCTCGGAAGCTCGGTGGATCGTGGGAGCTGTTTTATTATTCCTCGTCTAGGGACTTTAGTTTTTTTAGAGTCAGGGTCCGAATCGTCGTCCGTTATAAGTGCTGAATTTTTTGCAACTTGTTTAATTTCCCGTCTCCTGTTGTAATTTTCATCGTTGAGCGTGGCGAGTTCTTCCTTCATTCTGGAATTCTCGAGTCTCAACGCTTGCATTTCCAATCGCAATTGCTGAATGGGATCCAGAGTTATTAAAGAATCCGGTGCTGTGTGCGTTGGAGATTGTGCTCTGGATGTGGGTTGAGTATTGTTGGGACAGGTCATTGCCGTAAGGAATAGAGGAATCAGATCGCATGATGAAGCAGAAGTCTCGTCAGTTTTGTCAGTCGTGTAAGTTACACCGTTGTTATCTCGATACTTTGCGTATGCCAGCGTAGAATATCGGTCTCGCTCTTGTTATCTGATACGCGAGGTTATCGCTCAATTTGGACATTCAGTCTTTTAATACAGTGGAATGCAAGGATGTCGTCTATTACAATTTCTCTGATTCCAAAGTAATGGTTTCTATTATTGTTTAGGAAAGGCAGTGCTCTGGAGCACCAGGAGTATACCTTACCGGAATTGCAAAACTTCGCCTCGCCTAACGTGAAATTAACTTTGATTTCACGTTAGTCTCCTTCCTCAGACAGCAAGGAGGACTTATTCTCTTTACAATTCGATACGATTTGTTTTTTGTTTTTTATTTAAATACTTACTTTTTCTAAATCCGCTGGATGGCTTGATCCTTTCTGGTTGGCATTTGGGAGTCCGTGGAGTTCCTCGTTGTTAACCTGGATTTGGGCGTTGGCCGATGACTGGCCTTCGGTCTTCCAAACGTTGTTACGCAGATGCGTATTCCGCCTGATTGCGGGCCTCGTTCAATTTTTGAATTTCGGAAAAACAGTGGTTTCTTACGTTGTATAGCGGCTACTCAATTCACCAACTATTTTTAGCCACGTTTTCCTACTTTTCAGGTTGTCGGGTCACCCGTAGGTAGATCCGGAGCTCAAGTGAATCTCGTAAAATTCTTTCCTTTCTAGTCTTTAAATGAATTCCGTAGAATTCCTTTCCATTATTCGTCACAAGAATTGCTTTTATAGGATTTCTCTATTGTATCCGTGGATACAGAAATCGAAAATGCAATCCTGGCAGGATCGCCAAAATGTTACGCGTAAAATTGCTTGATGGACTTTTTTGTGTAAGCTCGAACACAATCTCTGACTTTGAGCGCTTTATTTGCGTTTATGAGTACAGGTCTAGAACTAAGCTCCTCAGAGAGGCGGCGCTTCATATATGCTAATTAGACGTAGAGTGGGGGTAATTGTTAGCTCTTAACAATAAGTTGATATAATTGTTGCAACGAAATAATGACTTAAATTGAAGAAATACTTATTGAAGATAAATGAATATTCATTCAGTTAAGGAAATATTTATTGCATTCTAGCTATTATCATAATCAACAAAACAATAAAATTTTTTGAATGTAAAAAATATTCATTGAATAAAAATGTATATTCATTAAATTGAAAAAATATATATATATATATTGCAAGCTAGAAGTTGATATAATCATTGCAGTGAAATAATGGCCTAAATTGAAGAAATATTTACTGAAGATGAATGAATATTCTTTCAATTAAATAAATATTTATTGCATTCTAAAAATTATCGTAATCAACACAATGCAATTATCATCTAAATTAGGAAAATATTTTTTTAGTAAAAATATATATTCATTACACTGAAAAAAAACTATTTATTCCATGCCAGAAGTCGACATAAACATATCGCAATCAAATAATTACTTGAATTGAAGGAATACTCTGTTGAGATAAGGGAATATTACATCCAATTGAACAAATATCTACTGCATTCTAACAATTATCATTGTCAACACAACGCAAAAATTATTCACATGCGAAAAATATTCTTTTAGTATAGATTTATATTCATGAAACTAAACAAAAATATTTATTCCATGCCAGAAGTCGACATAATCATCGCAATGAAATAATGTTTTTTGTTTAGAAATTTTTTTGAAAAGTAAAACGTTGATTCATTCAAATAAAAGAAATCTTCGTTTTAATAAGTAATTTTCTATCAATTAGTTTTACAGAAAAAATAATTATCTGATTCTCATACGTCACCGACATTTTGTTGCTAAGTCTTGTCAACTGGGAATAAGACAACAAGTTAAACTTTGGAAAATTGAATAACAGCCAGTAAGGGACGTTTATCTTGCCCTAAATCTTCATTTTCGATAGTAAAGATTTAAGAAAATTATTATATATTAAATTAAGCTTTTAGTACAAAATTGTTGTCGCAGAAAATATAAATTTGCATTTTAAGTTTAGTTACAACAAATGAAATCTTTCTCATTAATAAAATTAAAATTAAAAATCACGTTTACCATCATGCAAATATTCTCTATAATGTGACTAAAATATTTCATAAAATATGTAAAAGTTTGCAGGTCGCATTATGAAACAACTGTTGCAGAGTATTTCAACCATTTTTTGCATCAATCTGTCGACGAAAACTGAATAACTTGATATTTATTAATAATAATTGTTCTGCAATTTATTTGTATGAGTTTTAAAATGTCAAATGTGCCGCGCATATTACCGCCGCAGACTGGGCGTCCGATGACAAGAGCGTCTAACAAATATATTTTGTTTGCAATTCAAGGAAATGTTTATTAAAAGTGATGAATTTCATATGTAATTCAAAGAATAGTAATTTTGTCGTAAAATGACAACTGTGCACGTGCACAGTTAGGAAAGTGACATCTGCGCACGTTAAAGTGCACAGGAGTCCATCTGTGCACGTCTGAATTTCGACGTGCACAGTTGTAATTTGGATAACTGTGCACGCGCACAGATGGTACTTGGACAACTGTGCACGTCGAAATTTAGACGTGCACAGATGGCACGTGCACAGTTGGCACGTGCACAGTTGGCACGTGCACAGTTGTCCCTCTGACCAACGACGTGCACAGTTGTCCGTCTGGCCATTGACGTGCACAGTTGGGCACGTGCAAAGTTGCTACGTGCAAAGTTGCTACGTGCAAAGTTGACCCCATCCCTATATTTTTAGTTTGTTAGCACGATTCTTTCAAAAGAATTCACGTATTGGATTGAACTTTGGTGTACTCTTTGAGTGGCCTAAAATAAAGCTCATGTTCGTCAGCCAGCCATTTTGGATCAACATTCAATAAGTGAGCGCATTTTTTAAAGTTTTTGAGACCACTTTTTTAAGATTTAAAAATTCTATGCACAAGTGATCGTAGTGCTCAAAAATACTTACAATTTATACAAATGACTTTTGGTGGATAAAACCAAAATTACTGGATTTATAGCATTTACAAAATTTCAAAAAACAAAAGAAAAAGAACATTTTAAGCCAAACAACGCACGATATGAAAAAATGTCAGAGAAAGAAAAACGTTGCATTTTAATTACCTTGCAAGATTATAAACAACAACTTTTTAAATTTTCTTGAATCAAAAATTCAAATTTAGCACGCACAAAAAATAATGAAAAATTATAAATTCCATTTTGCGGCCAATAACGGTAATTTATGCGTTTGTAGAAGCCAGCTTTTTTTTAAATTTTGAACAATATTTGGAGGTGACCTATCGTCTTTTAAAGTTGTCATTGCAAAAGCTGACAATTTTGGTAAGTGAAAAGTCGATTGTAAAAGTGCAAGCTCAGCTCTTTTCATCGATGTGACTCAAAACAGGCTTAGTTAGCGTCCCCGCCCAGCCTGACTGGACTGCGCGTAAAAGTGTTCAGGTAAACAACTATTGTTTTTAATTTAGATGAAAATTGTACTATACGTTCTCTTAGGTGTTGAAAGAAAAACCCTAAAATAATTGATCAAAAATTAAAGAAAATTAGGAATCTTCAAAATTTGGAAATTCCGGTCTTTTTTATTTCTCATAACTTTGGTTACTTTAATCAAATAAAGGTGTATTCTTTTTTAAATATTTGAAAGTACGTTAAAAAAATGAATAAACTTGAAACAGTCAAATTGTACAACAATATTGCGCAAGAAAACTTGAAAAGAAGTATGTTCTTTAAAAAATCGTTTTTTGAAAACAGATACTCAAGAAAGTCAATTTGTGTAACATAATTGCACAAAAGAAGTTAAAATAAGAGAAACATGTTTTTAAATAACATTTTAAAATGGCTCATTAGAGACACATATATATTACAATTGAAAAAAGAGAGAGAAGAAGGAAAAGAGACAACCATAGACCCTGTTGTCGCTATCTAGCGTTCTGTTCTTTCTGCCGTTCTTGAAAGTTTGATTCTTAGTCAACCAAATATTTGAAAAAAAATTATTCCTGATAAGACGAAGTTTTGAAGAAATGTTTTCTAAAAAAAAAATTCGAAAAATTCTTGAATTTTCAGAGGATGTTGTAAGCTATCTACAAAAAAATGAAGAAAACAAAAAATGGATTGTTTTTAGAAACGCAGTTTAAAAATTGGTTCTTGAAAACTCAAGGAGTCAAAAAAATTTTTGGTATGAAAATTATTTCTTAAAAACTAAGTCTTATTACAAATAATTTTGAAAAATACAGCTTAAGAGCATAAAAATCACCAAAGTTATGGAAGCTAAAAAAAGGAAAAAAATTCTCAATTTTCATTTTCTCTCAAGTTTTTCAAATTTAAAAAAATTTATCGTAGAGTTTTTGTCTTAACACCTAACAGAATGGATACTAAAATTTTCTCAAAATTTACTTGAATAGCTGAAATTCTTCAGAGGATTTGACATGCCATTGCTCATAAACTAAAATATTATTTCTCAATTTGGTCAACTCTAATAAATCTCTAGATTTACGTTAGTCTGTGTTAAGTTGGTAAAGGGGACAAGAGAAATTAAAGATTTGGATGCAAACAAAAGGGGATGTACTCCTGGTGAGGCACCTGGCTGATTCGGTTTGACCGACGTTGACGGTCCTCCTCACTTTCATAGGTGAAAGCTATTATATCCCAATATGGCTTGTTGCATTCGGTTCCTGAATTAAGTCCGTTACTTGCAGACTTGCAAAGTATAAAGTTAAGGACAGAGTAAAAATTTCAGAAAAAAATGACTATAAAAGAAAGTGCACAGATTGCTTTGAAGAAGTGTAGAATATTCTGGGATAAAACAAGCATTCCGTTAAAAGAAAATCATCACGCCGTAACAAAACTAGAAAAA
Organism: Andricus quercusramuli; assembly: GCA_932178445.1. Taxonomy (NCBI): domain Eukaryota; kingdom Metazoa; phylum Arthropoda; class Insecta; order Hymenoptera; family Cynipidae; genus Andricus; species Andricus quercusramuli. The sequence goes on from CAKNXH010060396.1 coordinate 38,880, forward strand.
TTGTTGAATGAATGGAAAAATGTACTTAAAGTTAAGAGACGGCGTGGTCATAGTTTGGCATAAGTCGCAAAAAATTTTGCATTTGAAGAAATGTTGAACTTGTTATTTGATATTGCACATCAGGATGCTCTTGTATCAGTAACAAATAGTGATGATCGTGAATTTTTAATTTTACAACGGGAAAATGAACGTCTTGGGTCATTCGCTACCATTGTTGATATAGCGGAAGAAAGATTAGAAAAAATTGAAAGTAAGTTTGTATTGATTATTACATTGTCAAAAAAAGTTTAAATGGAAAATCTAAAAACATATTTATCATAATTTTTGTCAATATTTCAGATTGCAATTACATCAGTCATCACGATTCATTTTACAGCTATGCAAACAATCATGTTTTTTCTGAGAATCATGAGGATGAATATATCGAGCATTCTGATGAGGATGATAATGATGATGGCCATGGATATTTCATTACCAGTTCGTATATTGATTTCATTTCACTATCGGAAAAATCAGGAACATGTGACACAGTACAACCGTACAATAAAATTAAATTAATAACGCCTGATGTCAGTGCAGTTGCAGATCGCCTCAAAGTGAGCCATAGAGCTATCACGGAGAGACTTTCTATATAAATATTTAGTTCATACTGCACCTATAATTAAAATAAAATGTAAGAATTTTGGGATAATCGGGGTACCGTTATAAAGATTCCTACTAAAATAAGAGATGATGGTATTTCTGTATGCATTATTATAAACTTGAGCGAGCAAAAATTAGTATTTACGTTTAGAAAAAGTCTTATTTACTGTTTGAGAATTGTAAGTGTGAAAAAGTGATAATGGTCAATAACAGGTTTTCTAAAAAATATTGTCCATAGTAAATATTTTAGGTAACATAAGTTATGAGAAATGTACGAAATTCTAGTATTCTTAAATATGAATGCGTATTGAAATGAGAGCCGCTAGTAATATCTGCAACCGGGATTTGCGAGAATTCTAAAAGACCATACTAAAAACGCCCGAAAGTTTCCTAGCTGTTCCGTCTATAGCCGAGTACGGGACGACTAGGCCAGCAGACCGACTGCACCCGACTCGTGACCTGTGATATCCCGCCAAAAGCTTCAATTATACGCGTTTATAGTAAAAAAAATGTTTGTGACTAATGTAGTATGCATTGAAGCTTAAACGAATTTTAATTCGGAAATTATCAATAAAAAACTGCGAAACTTAATTTTTTACACTTTTATAAATTGAACAGTTCAAAGATTTATGGTTAAAAAATATCAATCCACGCTATCGTTTTAAATGCTCTAAATCAAAACTAATCCCCCATTTCAATTCTCATTAATTGAAATGTTGAAAAATGTAACATGTCCCTCTCCCAAGTCAGTAAAAACGTTCAAAACCAGAAAGTGCCTCTTCCTATTTAAAAAAAAAACTTGAAAACACAAATTTCCTCCCAGTGCTTCAAGAATCATAAAAATAACAAAATGTCCCTCGTTCAATTCAGAATAAATTGAAAATACAAATTTCATCCCTCATACTCATACAAAATGTATTCATTTATATTGATTTTGGTCGTTTCAATTTGATAATTTTCAATTGTTCTTTAACATTAGAATAACAATTGTAACGTTAAAAGTTTAAATTTTTACCATTCAAGGCTTCCTGTTTCAAACAATTCAGTTTCAAATTCTTCAGTTTTGAATATTTCATTTATAATTTCTCCTTTTGCAATTTTTGTGATTGAAAAATATCTAAATTAGTGGGTTAAAAATTGAATATTTCATACCGAGACAATATTTAGATAGGATTCTAAATTGAATAAAAGTGTGTAATTTCGAATATATTAATTTTAAGTTTCTACATTGAAAATAATTTATGAAGTTTAAATCAGACATTTCAATTTGTCTAATTGTTATGGCTTTCGTATAAAAGAAGTTTAATTTTCAACGTTAAAATTTGTACATTTTTTAATTTCGCACAGTCTTAGAATCGTATTGTGAAATAATTATTGTACATTTTTTAACACTCGAACTACAGTTCAATTTTAAAAATCATTAATTAATTTATATTTACAGTTGATGAACTTAAAACATTTCTAAAAGCAATTTTAAATTTCAAACGCTTTTAATTTTTTATTCTTAAAGCCTTCAAAACTGACTTTTAAAATACTTTCAATTAAAAATTCCCGTTCAAAAAAGAAGACATAAAATGGAAAAATGTACTGAATAATAGTATAAACTTCTGTGCTACTGTCTCAAATGAGCTGATAATTACTTTCAAATTTTCAAAAAAAAAAGTCGCTGTCTGAATTCACTTCCTTATTACGCTGCTTTTACTTTTGTGTTTGAAATTTCGAAATAATTCTCAAGCAATCTTTTAATTCAGTTCTTAAGTTTCTGAAAACAAATTTTTCATGCAAATGTTCGTCGCGTTAATAGTTTATTTATTTACCTATAGTTTATATGCATATAAATGATCAATATAAATATATAATAAAGCCCGGGGCACCTGAAATTTTTGACCCAGCTCTATTAGTTTCTCACAAGTAGCGATACGTTTCACTGGTTAGCATATAAGGGCAGAAAGAATCATAAGTCTCAGCGTAATGCGTGCGATTTAGAGATATAAGATAGGTTCATATATGCGTATAGGTGTTAATATAAAATTCGTAAACAAACCACACTGTAGCCAGCGAGCGACGTTAAAGCATACACAAATATATATATATATATATATATATATATATATATAAAAAAAGAAGTTTTGTAGCCCATGTAATAGTGTGCGTTCATACACTTCCACCCGTCTTTCTTTTTGCCATGCGCCAGCGTGAAATACAAGATAACGTGACCCCCATTTTTCGTATAGTGGTTTAGAAAGATTGCAAAGCGTTTGTTTCGCTTCTTTCAAAGCACTATACCAATTTTCGTTATTTTGTGTGTGTAAGAGTCTAATATTCTTACAATTTATTCCAATCAGAAATATTAGTCTGCCGTTTTATAGTCACTATTCGACTTTTTCTAACCGTACCTCGATTATCCCTAAATTCGTATATTTTATTTTAATTATGAATATGCGATAAAAGAAATATTAATACCAAAAGTCTGTCCGTGTACTGCACGTGTTTTTGCTGCTGTAGCCGGCAGCCTTGCCAATAAGATTGATAATGCACTCTTTGATTTTTCTTCTCGAGAAAAAGTCTGCCTAGATCGTAAAAAATGTAGAGAACATTTTTCTTACGGGATAAAGGACGCTTTTGAAGAAAATTTAACATCATGTAAGATATTTGCTCTCCAATGGGATGGAAAATTTCTCCATGATCTAAATAACAAACGCCGAAGTGTCGATCGTCTGCCTGTGCTTGTATCAGGTGTAAGAATTAATCAATTGTTGGGAGTGCCAAAGCTCGATAATAGCAGTGGAGAAGCTCAAGCAGATGCAGTAATTAAATTATTGCAAGAGTGGAATATCGAGGACAAAATTGCATGCACATATATTTCGATACTACATCGTCGAACACAGGACGAATAAATGGAGCCTGTCATCGTATTGAAACCCATTTAGAAAGAATTCTTCTAAATCTTGCTTGTCGTAATCACATTTAAGAACTGGGTTTAAAACAGCATTTGAAGAAACTTTTGGAGCGACTTCTGGAGCAGACGTTCTTTTATTCAAACTTTTTCAAACAGATTGGACAAATTTAGATCAACAAAATTTTGAATGCTGTATAAATAATCCACAGGTGTTCGAACTGCTTGCCAATGATAAGAAGAAATATATTCATTTTTCTATGGAACAATTGGAGGTAAAATAATAAATTATTATATTACATTCAAATATTTGGTTCAAAGATGAACTCCTCTGTTAAAAATTCATTGTGTGGGTGAATGATTGATCATTTTAAATGCAACCGCATCGGACACGTATCTTACTGAAATTTGATGAAAAAAAAAGTTTGGGCAAATTTCAGATTATTTGAATTTTAAATATTGAAAACGGATTATCAGAAAATAGTCGTCATTTTTGTTGAAAGTGTGATATTTTTTTCAGATTCTGATATACTGTCTTGTCCTCTTTCGAAACCCAATTATAAAATTAGGTATTTTCACTTCAACCACTCACTAAGTTCACTCCATTGAGTGCTGAGGCGAAACCAATAAACCAAATGCATCGGATTCGGTCCATTTTTGCCCCATTTTCAGGGCTCGGAGCGGGTTACTTTTTAGCAACTTAGTCACTTTCTCGATCCGCGGTCACTAAAAAGTTACTTATTTGATGAGAAAGTTACTTTTGATTACATTTTTGCCCGAAAGAATGGAATGAATTAATCAATTAATCGTATTATCAAAAAACTTGTGGAAAATTCAAATTTTTCAGTAAATCTAGCACTTTAGAGCCGGGAAAATCAAGGAGTAACAATGAAAATAATAATTAGTTTGTATCCTGATAAAAATTTCAATTTAGCTCAAATAGCTAGTTTTCAATTAAAAATTATAATCAACATTGTTGAAATATCCAACTGTGTATAATATTTTTCGATGAGAATTCATCTTCTTTGGTGGAAATTCGGTTGAAAGTTGAACAATTTTTGTTAAAAATTTATTTTTTTGTTAAAAATTCATCATTTCAGTTGAAAATTTATCTTTTTTGGTAGAAAATAAATCTTCTTGATGAAAATCACCCTTTTGTTTAAAAATACATAATTTCTTCTGAAAATTCATCTTTTTGATTAGAAATCTACTCATTTTGCTGAAAATTCTTTTTTTTTTTAAGATACTCCTGTTTTCGTATAAAATTGAACTATTTGGTTGACAGATAACTTTTTTGTCAAAAATCTGTATTTACTGGTTGAAAATTCAACTGTTTTGTAAAAATTGGTCTTTTTGGCTTGAAAACTCAACAATTTGGTTGAAAAATAACCTATTTTGTTGAAAAATCTTCTGTTTTTAATGAATTCTGATTTTTATATTAAATTTGAATCTTTTTTCATTATTATATCGACTATCACAGTTTTCGTTAACAATTCATCCCTTTTAGTCAGATAAAATTCAACCAGTTTGTTAAAAGTTGAACTACTTTCTTATACATAATTTTTTTTTTCTTCGAAAATTCATAATTTTGGTGAAATCGTCTTGTTGGTAAAAAAATCTTTCTTTTTGGTTGCTTTTTTGCCACGTTATTGTTACTTTTCGCTTACTTTTTGAGAGAAGTATGGTTACTATTTTGCTATTTTTTGAAGCTTGAGAAGTTTCGAGCCCTGTATTTTGCTAATATCTTCGTAAAAACTAACTTTTTCTATATAAGTGTATTTGAAAAATAGTTGCTATTTTTTAGTAACTATTCAGTAAAATAATAAAATGATGATAATTATTATTCATCACGAAGATATTATAAAAATAAAATTTTGTCATGCATTTGGTCCATTGCCTTTCCTTCAACACTCAACGAAGTGCAGTTAGCTGATTGTTGAAGCGAAAATATCTAATTTATCTGAAATCCAAAAATGGCAAAGTGGTGACGGTTTTATTGAAAATATTTGAACTTAATTCACTTGAAACCCCGATCTTTTTTTCTTTCTAAATTTTTCCTGGTTTTGTTTTATTGTAAAGGGTATGTTCTATTGTAATTTGACCTGTGCCCGCTGTTCTATAGAGTGGAAACTTTTTATTGAGAAAGGAAATAAAATTTTGTTTCTGTTTCAGAATCAAAAAAGTCCAGTCATTCCCGCTCTGATCATAAAGAATTTCTGGAACTGCTGATAATTTTTCTGGGGTCGGAACCTCCTGGAGGAATTTCTTTTAAGGCACCTGGAGCTGTTCACCATGCATGATGGATGGCAAAAGTCATGTACTGCTTCAAGACTTATACCTATGTGTAGAGGTCAGATTCATCTTACTCGAAGAGAGGAAGTAGGAATGCAGAAAATTTGTATTTTTATGGTCGTAATTTACCAAAAAGCCTGGTTTAAAACGGAGAGCCCTATAGAAGCTCCACGCACCGATCTCGAAATTTTGCAAAGCTTAAAAAAATGTACGATGGTAGACCTTAAAATTTGAGTAACTGTTTTTAAAAACTCTTAGGACATCTATGGTACTTAAGCGAGGTTTTAATTGGACTAGGTATTTCGTCGGAAATCCTTCATTGGAGTGTAAAAGAGAGATGATACGTGGGAATGAAGAACGGCGTTCTGCAGGTGAACCATTGAAGCGCATAAAAATTGAAAACGAGGAAATTGAATCTCTGGCATTGGATAAAATGGTCACCACTAACACCATCTAAATGTTCGAAAAATTACACATTTCAGCTGATTTTTTAAATTATGATCCAGAGACGTGGAAAGAAAGAGAAGATTTCAAGCAGGGTCTAGAGATTGTAAATGCCGAGGTAAATGCTCTGCCAGTTACAAATGACAGCGCAGAACGAGGAGTAGCGTTAATGAGTTAATACAATGCACTTCTTACTAAATGCGCTGGACAAGAAAATCATTTACTGCAGGTAGGAAAAAAACATAGAGAATTTTTTCCTGGTTGCGACAAAAAATCTTCAAAACAGTCCTTTGAAGAATTTGTATTTCGTCAAGCCCCCTGAACTGATATACATATGTAATTTATAATTATTAACCAATACGTTCATATTAATAATTGATATTTTGTGATATTAATTATTATTAACCATTCGTTTTATATTAAGCAATATATCAATAATTTAATTCTGAATAAATGTATTAACTGTAATATACCATTATTATTATTTAATATTTTTAACATTAAACAAATATACATTGGATATTCTGAAATATATTTTCAATAATGTGTCAATTATAGTCTCCAAACGATAGGTCAAAACAATAAAAAATTCGTCCAGTTTCAAATTTGTCGAAACGTTTCGGCTGTTATGTCAGCCCTCATCAGTCAAAATTTATTTCTAAAGAAAAATAATTTACATAAAAGTTAAAACATTGACAATAATCATTTACAAAATTCATATAATTAAAAAGAGAGCATACCTGATATTGTGATGGTAAAACAACATCAACAATTATAAAAATTAAAAACTTCCATTAAAATAATAAATAAAATAAACTATCAAAATTTCAAAGAAGTTAAAAATAAAAACAAAGCTGAAATTAAGAACGAAGAACAGATACCATTAACTGAGTCATTGACGGGTGACATTGTCAGACTGAGGAAATTAATTTGTAGAAGCTCTGAAATTGAGACACCGATTATGAATTAATTTTTATAATTGTTGATGTTGTTTTACCATCACAATATCAGGTATGCTCTCTTTTTAATCATATGAATTTTGTTAATGATTTTTGTCAATGTTTTAACTTTTATGTAAATTATTTTTCTTTAGAAATAAATTTTGACTGATGAGGGCTGACATAACAGCCGAAACGTTTCGACAAATTTGAAATTGGACGAATTTTTTATTGTTTTGACCTATCGTTTGGAGACTATAATTGACACATATACTACAAGGTCGTGACTTTATTATCAACATATTTTCAATAATATTCAACATTTATTAACAATAAATGAATGAATATTGAATATTTAAGAATATATTTTCAATAATATTGCACATTTATTAACAATTCAGAAATAAATGTTGAATAATTCCAAATATACTTACAATAATATTTTATATTTACTAACAATTCAGCAGTGAATAATAAATATTTTCAAATATATTTCCAATAACATTTATTATTCATTAACAATTAATAAATGAATAGTAAATATTTCCAATCATATTTCATATTTAATAACAATTAATAATTAAATATTTTTTTATAATATTTAATATTATTCGACAGTTCGTAAATGAATATTAAATATTTTGAAACGGAAATATGTGAAAAATTTTTCATATTTCTGATTATTCTTTCTTTTATAAAACTTCGCAGTATTTCAAAGAAATAATTGGAATTGCTTACATTTTCCTGAATTATTCGCTTTTCTGAAGAAGAGAATTATGACTATAGGTATAGAATGCTTACCACGAAAGGTTCTAGGATAGGGAGTAAGTGTTTTAATAGTTTATGGTGTGAAGGCCCACTGTGATCCACCTTTATGGCCGAGCTGATGAGCGCTCCGCCCCGAAAATTAAACAGCTCAAGTCGTAGACCTGTCAAATTAAAAATTTTACTCAGATTCGTTTTCATTATGGCCTGCCCATTTATATGTTTCCCAATCTGCTTTTTCAGAAAATGTGATATTCAACATTCGTCGAAAATATTCTTAAAATTTTAGTATAAGGTATATATTATTAAGGCTGTTATTATCCTTTGAAAACAGTAGAAAACAGTGAACATGGCATTTTTCAAGCAACCGTAATTGATGTTTTTTATGAATTTTTCATTGAAAACATGTTTTTATATATATTCTCAGAACCTCAAGAACAACAAATTCACAGTTCAAATTGAAAATTGGATACCTTCTTGGTTAAAATCTCAAATAAAAAAAAAGTTGAGTTTGCCCATGTTAATTACATAAGAACTTCCAAAACGATGGGCCACCTCTAAATATTGTTTGAAATTAAAATCAAAATCTGGCTTCTACAATCGCATGAACTACCGTTATTTGCCCTACGCTCCTAAGGAAACCAAAAGTTTTTTCTTTTCCCCCTAATGCGTATCTATTGTTTGATTTGTAAAAAATTGCATTGAAAATAGAAAAATTGAATTGTTAGACAAAAAACACAAGATACGAAAAAATAGAAAACATTTTTTTTTTTTCATCAATTGAATGTTTATAGTCGCATCGACTGCCAGAGTCAATAGCGACTGTATTATAGGGTTAATTATAAAATTTAGGGTATCTGTGAGGTAGTATACGAAGGGACATAAGCGAAACTTTCTGAAAACACATTCAACCTCGCTTCCTGCTTCGGAAATCGAACACTTGCCATCGTGGCTGCCAAGGCTGCATTGTTGGAACATAAGACAATCACGAAACCATCTGAGCCACGATGGATCCTCATAGTCTTTGTTGACCCAAAAAAGCTACAAATTTGTTATCAATTATGTTTTGACAGGAAGCGTGATTTTTATTCTAATCGTGAAAAATAACAATAAGAATGAAAAAATTAAATGTTTGGAAAAACGATGCAAGGTACGAGAAAAAATGAATCAACAAAAAGTGTGCGTTCAAATAAATACTAAAAAATTTGTTACCGATCACTTTTTGATAGGACGCATGTTTTTTTTTGTTTGAGGATTAAACTATTTTGTTGAAAATTTGTATTTTTTTGGTTGAAATATCGAATATCATATTTTATTTGACGATTTATCTCTTGAGTCAATTTAAATTAAATATTTTCAAGCTTTTTCGGGTTTCAATCGTGTGCGAAACTATGAATGTTATCGACGTTTCGTGAACATTGCACTTCACTTCTTCAAGGCTGACCTGAGAATGAAGTTTCAGGTTATGTTGTTCTTATCTATGTATTCTCTACGATGCCTGTGATTTGAAAGATCGCCCTATGGTGGGGTCTGCTCGAACTTGATTGGCCTATAAAGACTTTTTTCAAAAAGCCGGGAGGACAGAAAGCCGAATCAGATTGGTATAATATCCATTGTCCCTATTGATGTTATCAGGGTGTTTTAAGATTTCGACTGCTTCTCTATGCTTTCTTGGAAAAATGTTGTAGGTTTTTGCGATCATGTTTGTTTTGTCAAATAAGATGCTATGTCCTGTTTCGATATGATGCTCAGCTAGTGCTGATTGCGTGAAATGTTTTAACCTGACTTTAATCTTATGTTACTTTACACGTTGGCTCACAGCCCTCCCGGCTTCTCCAATATAGACTTTGCCACAATAACAAGGGATTTCATACACTCCCGTATCACTAAGAGGTGTTTTCTTATCTTTAGGGTTGTTTAGAAGTTGCCCTATTGTCGCAGTGGCTTAGATATAGTTCAGATGATATGTTTGTTGAGAATTCATTCTATTTGTTCTGTGATACCTTGAATGTAGGGTAGGATGGTGGTCGTTTCTCTCTCTTTTTCTTTGGTAGGTTGTGTTGACCTATTTTTTTGAGTGTATTTTCTTATTGCTTTTTTAACTTGTTTGTTTATGCAATCGTTTTGTATTAGGATTTTTTTAACATTCTGTAGTGCCTTTTGTCAGTTATCTTCATCTGTTATGGATACAGATCTGTATACAAGGGAGTTGATGACCGATTGCTCTTGAGATGACAAATGTTTCGTCCACATAACGGCACCACAATTCCGGTTCAAGCTCTGATCTTTTAATGATTTTAGTTTGTAGATTTTGTATAAAGATGTTGGCTATTACAGGTGAGATTGGAGATCCCATTGCTGCTCCTGAGGTTTGTTCGTAGAATTGGTTATTGAAAGAGAAGTAGGTATTATTGAGACAGTGTTCTATCTAAGGTGTGAGATTAAAGGGAAAGTTTGAAAAGGATTTAATAAAATCGATTGCATCAGAGATTGATACTTTCGTAAAGAGAGATACTACGTTGAAACTTACTAGGATGTCTTGAGGTTGAATGTAAATCTGATGTATCCTTCTGATTAAGTCAAAAGCGTTTTGTACGGGTGTGATAGAATTTCCTGTGAAAGGATCTAGTTTTTTGGCGAGAAAGCGTGCTAGGCTGTAAGTTGGTGAGTTTATTGTGCTGACGATCGGTCTGAGTGGAATGTGGTTTTTGTGGATTTTTGGGAATCCGTAAAGTTTTGAAGAGATGGAATTAGTAGATATTAATTTAGATATTGTTTTGCTGTCAAGTTTTGAGTCTTCTAGAAGGGCTTTTGTTTTGCTGACTACTGTTTTTGTGGGGTATTTTTTAAGTTTTTTCATGTGTATCGCCAGTTAGAAGGTCCATAAAACGATGTAGGGACTATAACATTGTCCCAAAATTCTTACAGTTAAAAACCCATTTGGGAACATCTAAATCCAAATCAATTTTTCATCAAATAAGTTTGCTTCTCTTGGAAGAAAGAATACAACATACTAAATTTGCCATGCACACTACCTCCAAGAAACTATTAAAAGTTCACAAATTTCTATCGACACTCTCAGATTTGACATTTAGTCTACATTGGACCGCATCTCATTTGACGAATCCCATCAGATTGAAGATTTTTGCACTCAGAAAAAATTTTTTTTTTACAAATTACTTCCAGTGAAGCACGCACCATTAACTAACACAATTGAAAGCATCTCTAACCATTCTCTCAGAAATGAAATGATTTCAGCCTTATCTAAAGGCCATAACTTTCCATACGGCGTATGGCGACCAACATCTTACGGCATGCCCAACTTCCCTCTCCAAATTTAGCGAAACAAGAAGAAACAGCAATTAATCAACTCAATCAGCATAAAGACATGCTAATATTACCCACAGATAAAGGCAACACAACAGTCATAATGAATAATGAAGACTATAACAAAAAAAGTATGGACCTCCTAACTGACGATACACATAAAAACTTGAAAAAGACACCACAAAAACAATAGTCAGCAAAACAAAAACCCTTCTAAAAGACTTAACACTTGATAGCGGAAGTATACCTAAATTAATAGCCACTAATTCCATCTTTCCAAAACTTGACGGACTCCCAAAAATCCACAAAAACAACATCCCATTCAGACCGATCGTCAGCGCAATAAACTCACCAACTTGCAACCTAGCACGCTTTTTCGCCAGAAAACTAAATCCTTTCACAGGAAATTCTATCACACACGTGCAAAACTCTTTTGACTTCATCAGAAACATACCACAGATTCACGTTCAACTCCAAGACATCCTGGTAAGTTTCGACGTAGTATCTCTGTTCACGGAAGTACCAATTTCTGATACAATCGATATTATTAAATCCTTTTCAAACTTCCCCTCCAATCTCACACCTTTCATAAAACACTGCTTCACTAATACCTACTTCCGTTCCAATAACCAATTCTACGAACAAACCCAGGAGCAGCAATGGGATCTCCTATCTCACCTGTAATAGCCAACATCTTAATGGGAAATCTAGAAACTAAAATCTTTGACAAATCCGAGCTTAAACCGGAATTTAGGTGCTGCTACGTTAACGGCACTTTTGTCATCTCGAGACATGGACTATGTGAACTACACAAGTTCTTCGATTTCATCAATCAGTTACATCCTAATATCAAGTCCACCATGGAAATTGAACAAAACGGAAAATTGCCTTTCTTGGACGTACTAGTTTACAAAAGATCTGATAACACATTATGGGATGGAGTTTACAGAAAATCTACCCATACAAACAGATACCTACATGCCTCCTCCGACCACCATCCATCTCAAAAGCAATCGGTCATCAACTCCTTTGTATAAAGAGCTGCCTCCATAACAGATAAAGATCACTTACAAAAAGAACTACAGAATTTTAAACAAATCCTAGTTCAAAACGATTACAAAAAACAAAGAAATTGATAAAGCAATAAGAAAATACACTCAAAAAAAGAAGTCAACACAACCTACTAAGGAAAGAGGGAGAGAAAAACGACCACCATCCTACCCTACATTCAAGGTATCACAGAACAAATAGGAAGAATCCTCAAGAAACGCAACTTCCAAACTGTATTCAAGCCACCTGCAAAAATAGGGCAACTTGTAAACAATCCTAAAGATAAAAAGGCACCTCTCAGCGATTCAAGAGTGTATAAAATACCTTGTTCTTGTGGCAAAGTCTATATTGGAGAAACCGGGAGGGCTCTGAGCCAACGTGTGAAGGAACATGAGAGTAAAGTCAGGTTAAAACATTTCACGCAATCAGCACTAGCTAAGCATCATATCGAAACAGGACATAGCATCTTATTCGACAAAACAGCCATCATCGCAAAGACCTACAATATTTTTCCAAGAAAGCATAGAGAAGCAGTCGAAATCTGAAAACACCCTAATAACATCAATAGGGACAATGGATATAATACCAATCTGATTTGGCTTTTCGTTCTCATGGGTTTTTTTTTTAAAAAGACTTGATAGGCCAATCAAGTTGGACCAGACCCCACTTTAGTTTCAGGTCGGCCCTGAAGAAGCGAATTGGAATGTTCACGAATATCGGCCATATTCATAGTTTCGACATGATTCAAATCCAAAAAAGCTTGAAATTTTTAAATATTAATTTATTACAATGAATCATCGTGAAAGTATCGAATCTATGAATTCATCTTTTCGGTTGGAACTTCAACTACTTAGTATAAAGTGAAATTAATTTTTTTGGAAATTAATTTTTTCTGGTTGATGATTCAACATTTTAGTTGAGAATCCTCTTTTTTATATTTAACTATTTTGTTTACATTTTTTTCGTGAAAACTAATTTTTTAAGTGAAAATTTAATTATACCGTGTTTGGTTGAAAATTTATTTTCTTCAGTTCAAACTTCAATTATTTGGTTGAAAATTTCTCTATTTTGTTAAAAATCAAACTTTTTCGGTATGAAATTAATATTGTTGGTTGAAAATTCGTTTCATTGGTTTAAAATTCAACTATTAGGTTAAAAATTTCATTAATCCTTCGAATATTTGTTTGATAATTTCGAAAATTTGATTAGAAATTATTCGTCTTGGTTGGAAATTTATCCTTCTGTCTATTAATTTATCTCTCTAATTGAAAATTAGTTTTCATTTGAAATACTTTTTTAATAATGAAAATTACCCTATAGTATTTAATTTTTGTAACAAATTTGTCGCTTTTTGGGAGGAATGCAATTTGTTGCTTAAAAATCAAACTATTTTGTTCAAAATATCTTTTTTTGGTAGAAAACTAAATTTTTCACTAAAAACTTAACGATTCCTTGTTTGGTTGAAAATGTGCCTTCTTCAGTTGACACTTCGACTATTTGGTTGAAAATTCCTGTATTCTGTTGAAAATCAATCTTTTCCTGCTAAAACATTAGTCTTGCTCGTTGAAAATTCATATTTTTGGTTGAGAGTTTATTTCTTTATTTGAAAATTTGTTCTTTTCTTAAAAATTATTTTTTATACTGAAAATTTAACTATTTCATTTTCTGTGGAAATCTTATCTTTTTACCTTCTCATTATTTTTATTGAGAAAGGAAATAAAATTTTGTTATTGTTTCAGATTAAAAAAAAAGCCCAGTCATTCCGGCTCTGATTATGAAGAATTTCTGGAACTGATGGTAATTTGTCTGGGGTCAGAACCTCCTGGAGAAATCTCTTTTAAGGCGCGTAAAATCTGAACCCCCCCGTTTTTGTCAAATGTTCGTGTTTCGATATACGCGCAACTTGAAAAAAATAGTTCTCGCGAGCGTGTGTGTGTGTGTGTTTGTGTGTGCGGTTATTTGCAGTAGTCAAAAAGGCGAACAATTTTTTCTCATGACATTTTTTCACATAAGGGAAATTACAGAAATTTAAAAAAAAAAGGAACGAAAATGAAAATTCTAAGCCAAAGTCTGGCAAGATACTACAAATGATGATTAACAAAAATTGTGCATTTAAAAAAGATTTACGAATTTGTTATTGAACACTTTTTGATGAGACGTTTTTACAAGTTTGTGCACAAATGTGGGTTAAGTACAGAGGCCGAGCGCGTAGCGCGAGATAAACATATTATGGAGCGCGAAGCGCGAGAACTAACAATCGCGCGCCCTAGGCGTGCTACAACTTGTGAGCGGAGCGAGCCGCGCGCGATTAGAGTTTTAAAGGCAGATTTTTTAAGATGACAATCAAACTTAGTTTAAAGCTTTGTGATATTTAATCCGCATTAATAACTAAATGTAAAAACTATTATACCTGTGGAAGTTTATAGTCATGAATAGTGTTATATTATTATTAAAAGTAAGGTTTTTCACAGCGAAAATGATGGTTTTGAGGTTTTTCAACGTAATTTGTTTACGAAGCTTTAAACTCCGTTTGAAGCGGTTGAGAATTGCGACCTGCAGTTCAATCCGTCCGCTAAAATCCATTGCTGAACCACTGTGCAGCACGGCGATGGGATCGAACACCGGTCTTTCTTCAATTCTCTATAGAGGTACTCACAATAAGGTCCCAAATCAGTGAAGGAAACGTTTACCGATGATGAGAAAGCCCCCGTATCTATAGAGGCAATTTAGAAGTAAATTGCGTGTCAAGGGTAGACGCAGTTTATCGACTTGCATGAATAATGCCCTCGATTCGCTCTTGCGGCAAACTTCATGCTTGTCGGAAATCGCTGTTTGTTCCCGCGGGGCTGATGCTGCGTGATGACAATGGGAAACAAATATTTCCAATATTGCCACTTTTGGAGCAATGCGTGTGCCTATGTGAGAACTGGGGGAACTAAAATCGCAAGCGGCCGTGTGGGCGGGATATTTAAATTTTTCAAATTGTAATTATCAATGTTGACAATAATTTAGAGGGTAGAAATGCAAAAGGAGGCAAGCACCAAATTTTCGAAATCGGGTTTATTAGCTCAAAAAATCAGATAAATTATATTACACATGCCTGCCAAAGGATTTTTTTGGGGCATCGTTTTTCAGAATTCCCACTAAAAAAAGGTTAGGCTTGTGTTTTTGTGTTCACAGTCCGAGATGCTTTTCTAACCACAATGTAAAAAATCAAATTTCATTTTTCTCGACACTGGCTAATTATTTTTGATTACTATTGTGTCCCTTCCATTCAGCACTAAATAACCTAAAACCCATTTCCTCATTTTTTGAAAATATTAAAAATTATTACTGCTATCGTCATTTTAAATTGAAATGTCAGTTTTACACCATTTCAAATCATAATTGGATTTTCAAATTTCGCGAAACTGCATGATTTTTTTAAAACAAACTTTTTGGAAATCAATTCGTCCATTCAATAGCTAGAAATAAAATTTTTAGTTTTTCTTAAACTGCAAATTGACTCCACAATTAATGTTGAAAGACGTTAAAAGTCGATACGGACCCAAAATCTAACCTCGAAATGTGACCTGTTTCATTCATTTTCTAGAAACCGGATAGCTTTTTGTGAGCAAACTTTTTTTAGTTCGATAGAGCATGAAAGTATCTCGAAAGCAATTTCTTATTTTTTTCTTAAATGGTCTCGCTGAATTTACAACATGTTTTTAGTCTCTCCTGAAAAAAGTGAAAAATGGCGCTTGACTCCTTTTGCATTTCTACCCTTCATTTGTAATACCATTTATTGATATTATTACATAAAACAATTGAAGTACACAGTCACATTCATGAATGGCATTATAAATGATTGCTATTGTTATGCAACTATTGTTAACCAATTATCTTTTCTTTCATCGCTTGGTACGAATTCCAAAAGGCGTTGTCTCCCTTTCTTCTAATTAAAAAATAGAATAATAATATAATAAAGTAAGTGCAAAGTGTTATTTATATGGATAAATGAATTCAAAAATTCTGCCATTTAATGCACCAAAAGTGAGGCATCATTTTTATAGTAAATAAATTTTTGTGAAAAGTTATTGCACAAGTTAAATAATTTGTGTCATAACTTCTAATTTACAAAAACTAGGTCCCCAAATTTTACAATTTGAGTTTAGGTTTTACTAGCAGTTCATCGTAAGCATATTTTCACAAAGAATTACTGCAACAATGATTGCCCTACATTCAATGCATTTAGAGAAAGAATTTTTAAATTCATTCATTTATATAAATAACAATTTGCACTTACCCTATTATTTTATTATTCTGTTACTTAATTAGAATTCGTTGATACATGGCTGGCAAGCCTTTGCCAGCTCTGACAGCTTATATCAGTGCTACCATACCAACGATTTCAAAGTTCACTATATTTTCGCGAACTGAATATTTTTAAAGTCCCTAGAAAGGACCCCAGATAGAACTGGGCCGGAAGTCTGGTTTGTTACCGAAAGTTTCTATGCAACCCAAGATTAGGGAAAAGTCTTGTTGCACGCATGTGCAGTAGTTCAAGGTGCAGAACGTTATTCCACAGGCAGAAAAATGATGAAATAGCGAGAGGAGAACAATTAGGGACAAAAGTGGTCACTTTGAGCGCTCTCTACAGGCTTTGAAAGTTTCAAAAGAAGAAACTTTCAGAAGGGGGTGTTGTGAAAAGGTGTTTCTGGAACCCACGGACGCCACCTAACAAGGCATTAGTGCTAACCTTTTTGCCACCCCTCTCTCTCGAGAGAAAAAATCGTTTTTATCTCAGGATAAAGATACAACTACGAGAGCTACTGAGGACTCTCGACAGGACCACCAACTCCGAACGTTGCCGCCCGAAGAAGACTCTTTTCAAACGCCCATCTTCACCTCACTTCTTTTCTTTTAGGTCAAGTACAGGAAATTTATTTAGTTCTTTGCGAGGCCTGAAGTATCCTTACTTATTCCTCTCAAAATCTCTCCTAGCCAAGCAATTTGAATAATAACAATAATCCATCTGTGGGTATCGATTAATGACCAAATTACGCTACGTTGGTTGGACTAACTATAGCCAAATCTAGCCAGAGTAGGTTGTCTCAATATTCGACGTTACTTGTCTAAGAAGGATTTCCCATAATTGCACCGATGGGTGGGCAATGTTTCGGACAAAGTTGGGCCAATTTTCGATCAGTTTCTGACTGTCAGCGTTGGCGGTTTTAGGTCGGCCTGAAACAAACTTCTCATGAATATAAAAGGTGGCTTAACTATAACTGCCGACCTTTGGCAGCCAAAGTCGGCACAGGCTTGGTAACGTATGCTGATAAAATAGTCAGCCGCAGTCAGCCCGTAGTAATCATTTCGCTAGGTCACTCTATCTTTTAAAAAAGTTGACCCGACCTTGGGCCAACGGTCTTACTCTTGGCGCGCACGAAAATTCACAAGTGGGTTATCGGAAAACATCGAACAAAATTCCCTTAGCCAAGAATTCAGGATCAAGGCCAAGAAATTTGAATATAACATTGTATAGGGGATTTTTCTTCGAAGAAAATTCGTAGATTGATTTTGTAATTTTGTGAATGACGAAAATGTTCGTCACAGTACATTATACGATACTATTTCACTCAAACCTCATTACGCATTCCATAGAGAGTATCCAAGGAGAGTCTATACTTTCTATTAATAATGCCTCTTTAGGTATATCGATGGGTCCTAAAAGAAACTACGCAACTCGCAGCGGCGGATAGAAACTACGTATCTGGCGCGCT
>CAKNXH010060396.1:57395-78406 GCA_932178445.1 Andricus quercusramuli
TATACTAATTATATACAAATTTCTATATACTTAGTATGGAGCGCGCCAGATACGTAATTTCTATCCGTCGCTGCGAGTTGCGTAGTTTCTTTTAGGACCCATCGATATACACCATCGTATATTGCAACAGCTACATGTGCGACAAGGTCGCAAAAAGAGGGACACAAACGGAAATTTTTTCACCATCGCGAGGGTGGAATTTTGTACCAGACAGTAAGTCCCTCTTTTTGCGCCCTTGCCCTGCTCAAAATCTCGATTACTGTGCAGTTTTCTGCATACTAGTGCGTAAATAGAACGTTTTACACACTGCGGTGCTTTAAAAACGACACAATATGTCTCGATTCAATAGTTGATTGTAAAAAAAGTATAATATGTGGCACGGGCGCATATAGGAAGTTCCCGCCTTGAGTGAATTGCCACTCTCGCTTTGCCCGGGTTCATTAATTCACACTCGTCAAGAATAGCCTCTTTTTGCGCTCTTGCCGCACAATTTAATTTTAGAAATTCAAGATGCTGTCTTTTTAAAATTCTCTTTGATTGCAGGACAAGAAGTTAGGTTCTACATTGATACCTCAAGGAGCTTAGCCATATAATAAATGCACTGATAACCAGGGTATATTCTAACGGGTATTTCTGCCGAATTTTGCAACTCTAAAAAAAATGGGCAGTTCTAAAAGTAGAAATGGGCAGTTGCTGAAAAGAAGGAAGATGGAAAAATATGAAGGCACGAATGAAAAATTAAGGGAAAAAAGAGAGAAAAGGAAGCGTAGAGAAATGAGATCGAGGAAAAGAAAAGGAAATTCTTTATGAGACTGTACACAGCTGCGTACAGAGCAGCTTATTCGAAAAGAATAGCTATATATCCTTTTTTTTTTAGTTTTTTTTTTTTTTTTATTTTTTTTTTTTTTTTAGTTTTCGTAGATTTTCGTAGTTCTAAAATTTCTTTAGAATATGCCCTGCTGATAACCTAATTTTTTTCCACAAGATTCACGTATGTAAAATTATTGACGACAGATAAACTATGAATTCACACAGGAATGCCCTCGCGAAAAGAAAGACCAACTTTAGATCACATTTAGACCAGTTTCAAACCACGTTTGGTCTTTTTCTGGTCTTTTGTCTTTCAGCCTATACCTGCATCAATTTTAGGGCATTGAAATAGACACCACTCTCTGTGTTAAATAAGGATAGCTGTCTGTATCAACAGACTAGCTATACCTAAAAGTCCTAAAGAACCTGGGATGATTTATTATTATTTACGAGATCTAGAAGGCTTCAACCAGTTGCCGTTATATTTTTGGAACTCTGTGCCTCCCTCCATCTCGCCATCTCTTTCTGTTATTATAGTTATGGTCCGGACTACTGACTCGTGATGAGCCTAATTAGGATGGGATATTGGGGGTTCAAACTTCCGGGACAAGAATATACCTACCTATACTGTGATCTAAAGTTGGTCTTTTTTTCACGAGGGTGTATATATCAGTTCTGACAAAAGGGTTAAAAACATGCAATTTTAGTCTTGTGAAACAAATGCACTGTAGATTCTCATAGTTACATTTTCATACATCATCTCGACATAAATATTAGGGAGAACAATTAAACTAATAAATGTATGAAAATTACAATAACTTCTCAATAGGAGAAATTATGACTCGATTTTCTGGGCTGAAGTATGAATAATGAAAAGTTATTGGCCGATCTCACATGAAATCGGACACTGCGACCCTGGTTACGTTATGGAATTGTTTGAGGGTGAAATATTTGCTTTTGAAGCTAAAATATGAGACCTTTGATTTTTTCTTGATTTTTTCTCAGATTCGTAGTAGTGTGTGGTAAATATTCTATGAGCTTTGTCCTAACTTAACTATTCCTTCATATCGACGCCTCCATTCCATGTGGCTCCACGTTGCGCTTGGTCGGTGCATAACTCGGGGTTCTGTGTATAAGCATAGGACCTGAAGATAGATATACAGTGACCAAACCCGACGTGCAGCGGTGTGGAATGGAATCGTCGATATAAAAAAACTTATTTTTTTATAATATAACAAAATTCTTTAAAATAACGATTCTATTTTTAACCATTCAGAGTTTTATGTCTCGCAGAAGCGGAAATGCTATACATTTGCAGAATTTAGAAATATCAGATCTTTTAGATTTTAAATGAGAAAATTGATTAAATTATGATTTTTATTATTCGGTTTTGATTAGATTTACATTTTACTTTACTAGTTCGGCCTTTTCTGTTTTCCTGCTTGATAGCTAGAAGCATAGCGGGAAAAACTAGGAATTACTGCGATTCACAAATGATACGCGTAGAAAGTAGAAGTTGGAGAAAGCAACCCTTATGAAGAAGAAGTATTGGTAAGTATTGGATCTAATACTTTTTTCACGAATAAGTATTTGAAATCCAATACTTTATCGCGGAAAAAGTATTGGATCCAATACTTACCAATACTTCTTTTTCATACGGGAAAGACGTAAGCTTTCCTGTCGTTGCTCTCTCCAACTTCTACTTTCTACGCGTAGTCTTTGTGAATACCAGTAATTCCTAAGTTTTCCCACTATGCTTCTCGCTATAAGGCAGAAAAATAGAAAAGGCAAAATTAGTAAACTCAGATGTAAAATTGTTCAAAACAGAACAGTCAGATTCATAATTTCATCAATTTTCTTATTTGAAATCTGAAAGATCGAATATTTCTAAATTCTATAAATTTATGTGATGTCAGCTTCTGGAAGACGTAGAACTATGAATTTTAAAAAAATAATTGATATTATGAAAAATTTATTCTATAAAATAAAAAAAAAGTTTTTCCATATGAAGGAATAGTTAAGTAAGGACAAAACTTACAAGATATCTACCTCATATTACTACACATCTAAGAGAAGTGCGGAAAATATACTATTGTATATTCAAGCATAGTGTATACAAAAAAAGAGATTTGAATATTGTGGTATTCGATAACTGATCGAAATAAAGTGGTTTATAAAATAAAACTTCAAACTAAGAAGATGGTAAATAATTCTTGTTATTGTGATAAAAGTAGAATCGATTACATAATTTTCTTACTTAAATTCCACTTTTATTTGACTGATATATTCACCTACCTCCAATGTTTTTCGTATAGATAAGCATCTGAAGGGAGGTGAATTTGTTGGTAAAGTGCAAGTAGAATTGTGAAGTGAAGAAGTTATATATTTCCTAAGTATTTTTTAGTGCTAAATGCAAATCTGACCTTTATTTTTCACCTATATATCAGATCACGTTTTGTAGTTTTTTTCTTTGAAATATTGTTTTCCCAAATAAAATTGCCCTATATGTGGAAGCACGATTTTGCTTAACGAAAGTGGTTGTATGATTTCGATTTACTTTTCAACACTTGATCCAGCAGCCACCTAATTTTTGCGATAGCTCAAATGGCTTTAGAGATAATCACAAAAAACTTCAGAAAATTTCTAACAAATAAGGCTTTTTAGAAAACTTTATAATCAGTCAAATATATACGTCTTTGAAGTTAATGATAGTCATTTTTTTAATTCTCTGGACATAAAAACATAAAAAAAGGTTATAGTCCTAGCATTAACCATGTGGGAGCATGGAGGGTTTCAATAGGTTCTGGCTCTCTCGGGAGAAGAGGATGTGTGAATTGTGTGGAAAGGGGGATGCAAGAGTGGAGCACTGGTTGCAGGAGTGCGTGGAGGTGGAAAGGAGTAAGATAAGCATGGAGGTATTGTTGCATGAAAAGGGGGAAAAAGGGCAGTAGCATGGTTGAAGGGAGTATTGGATAAGATGGACATGAAGAGAAGGAAGGAGGAAGAGGAATGGAGAAGGAAATATTGTGAATAGGAGAGAAAGTAGATATAAGTAAGATGTAAATATTGTAAATAGTAGATGAGTAGCAGGTATTAGCTGCGAAAACAGAGGTTGGCAAGCGAGGCAATGCGAAAAAGTAGGGACATGCCAGCGTGGCGAGGCGAAGCGAGGAAGGCAAGGCGATAAGAGCGTGCGGCTCAGAGATGAGGAATGGATGGATGTTAGTTTTTAAGGGTTGGTTTTAAGAAAAATCTGTAAAAGTGGAAGTGTAAGCAAGTCAATTTTATAAGGCCAGCAGGCTGAAAAATAAACGTTTATCTATCTATCCTAGCATCAACCATTCGCAATATAAGTACCACATGAACTATAAGTTCAGGTGAAGTTAGAGATTTTTAAGTTTCAGTTAGTTAAATTCAAATTTATTAATTTCAGTTTCATTAAGTCGCGTAAATTTGCTTCAGCCTTGAATTTATGAAAATTTTAAAAATGTATTGTACTAAAATTTTGTTTGGATTACCTTTCAAACAAATTGCAATAAATTGAACGGAATTTGAGTACCATTAGTTTGAGCTATCGCCAAAATAAGGTGGCCAGCCAAAAAAAAAAAAAAAACGTTACACTTTTGCCCAGGCCCAGGCCAGACCATCTGACCAGCGTCAAATCTGCAAACCAAACAGTCTGGTCTGGGCTGGGCAATCGCCTCAAGATTTTTTCACACGACTGTGAATGCAATATCAAAAAGTTGAAAGACTGTTTGTTTGGGGTGTTCCTCATCTATCATGATAGTTGCGAAAAAATCATTGAAGCTCATGGTATTTTAATTATTATTTCAACACAATAAGCAAGAGGGTGATGTGACACAAAGTATATAGATTCAATTGTTCCTACAAATAAAGCAGGATCAATATACTGATCTGTGTGTTGAATATTTTGCTATTTCGTTATCAAATATATTTTTTTCTTCATGTCGATTGATATACATTATACGAGCTACATTAACTACTTCTCTCATATAATAATGTACTTTAGGAATAATTTAGACGTAAATTACGATAAAAAAACAGTAATCTAGGTCGAACAGTTTTCCCAATGTATAAAGTACATCCTAGTATATACATCTATGAAAATTAAAAAAAATCTTTATATTATTTAGAACTTAAATTCACTCGTGCTTCGGAATCCAAAATTGAAATCTATTTGAAAATCGTCATTATAGGAAAAAAAGGAGGTCAGATTCAGGGATATTATTGAGCCGTATTTGGAGGCTCTACTTTGTCTTTTTTTCTAATAAATAATATTATGAAACTAAGTTCATTATATCATCATAAATCTTGAAGGAAAAGAATGAAGTGATGGTTTGTTACATTTTCTAGCGTTTTTTATTATACCTGGTTAGAAATTGCTCTCGAGAGTAATCCATCTCATATTTGTATGCAATTGGTTAGATAATGGATTCTTTTTAATACTTATGAAACTAATTGAATACAATACGGGTTTTTTAATATTATAATTAGTACTTAGAGAATATTTCTTTCATTCAGAGTAATATATACAAAAAAAGTAAATAAAAAATAAATCAACTTATTGTTTGAACAACTATTTGTGTCCCATATGGTATTTGCTGAATTTTGGCAGATTTTGGGGGGCTATCGCCAAACGAAGGTGGCAGAGAGAGGGTTGCTTATCAGAATATCGGCATTTTTTTTAGAATCAAAGAAAAATGTTTCCAATAAAAGTTGCACAGCATAAAAAAGGACTACTAATAAAAATACTGCGATGAGACCAACTATCAGCGATAAAAACAAGAATACAACTCTTGTTCGACCTGATATGTAGTGCAGAATTTGGTCCAATTGGTGCAACTGAAATTTAAGTTTATGTTACACCGGAAATACTTGATTAAAAAAAAAACATGACAGCCAACGAAATATTTCGCTACCGCGACCATAGTCAGAAACTAACTTTATATGGGTTTTAATCTTCTTGTCTTATTTTGGGCAATATTTTGCAATCTATTTCAAACCTAAAATACAACCCCTGGCACATTTTAACGATTCATATTTCAGTTACCTTCAACTACAAAAGTCCAGATGACTTACAAATTAAAAATAGTCACAGCAGTTACCTTCGAAAGACTCTAAGTTATCCCCAACCCCACAATAGTAGGAAAAGCCTCAAAAACCAGCTACTAGATCATTGAACGGACCCAATTTCAGCGGCCCTGAACTACAAAAGGCCGAAAAAATTCCACAGTGAAAATTACACAGTCACCTTTAAACGACTCTGAACCGTATATTCTACACTTAAATATTAATAAATAACTTTATCTTTATGGGAGCAGGATGATTCTCCATCCTGCTCTCATAATAATTTAGTAACATATCTTTTAATTACACTGGTCAACATTTGATACAAGAATTATCACCGGACTTCATTAGAGTATACTGGGTTTTTTGAGGTCGCTGATTTTGAATCCGAGGTCGGTTAACCTCTATCACGTCAGGTTCAAGGTCACGCCAAGGTCATACTGATATGAAAGTGTTAGAAAAATGTGAGAAAAATCCTATATAGGTTTTTGGGGTCGCTGAGTCCGAATATGGGGTTCTCTTAACCCTTCGAGGTCACATAGAGGTCATTGAGAGGTCACGCCAAGGTCATACTGAGACGAAAGTGTGAGAAAAATATGAGAAATATTCTATATAGGTTTTGAGGTTTGCCGAGTTTGAATATCGGGTTCGCTCAACCCTGCGAGGTCACCCAGGCGGTCATTTCAAGGTCACGTCAAGGTCATACTGAGAAGAAAGTGCTAGAAAAATGTGAGAAAAATCATGTATAGGTTTTTGGGGGTCGCCGAGTTTGAATCTGGGGGTCGCTTAACCCTGTGAGGTCAAACAGAGGTCATTTTAAGGTCACGTCAAGATCATACCGAGAAGAATGTGTTAGAAAAATGTGAGATAATTCATATATAGGTTTTGAGTATCGCTGAGTCCGAATCTGGGGTTCGCTCAACCCTGTGAGGACACCCAGAGGTGATTTCAAGGTCGCGTCAAGGTCTCTCAAATTCTTCATTTTTTAATAGTTCTCTTATCTGTGGTCCATTAAAGACGCCTTCTTTTATCTTAGCTTCAGAAAGGTAGGGTATTATTTCAAAGATATATTAAAAGCGTCACTTTGATTTTTACCCATTGCTTTTACGAATTGTTTTGCTAGACCTAATTCAATGTGCACTGGTGGAAGTAGAACTTCATTCGTTGGTATCAAGCTCTGTTTTATAATATTTTTATCGCCTGGAATCAGTTTTCGTCTCAATGACCAGACTTTTCTCACGTAATGCTCGTTTTGAGCCCGACTATTCCATTCACAGATAAAACATGGATATGCCACATATCCAAATTGTTGCCCTAGAATAATGGTGAATACCTTCAAATCGCCACAAACTTGCCACTTATGTTTGACGTATTTTAATTTTTGTAATTATAACTCAAAATTGTGATATTCTTCAGCCAATATAACAGAATGAACAAGTGGTAAAGGGGCATATCTTGTAGAAGAATCTATAAAAAGGCGCCAATCACTAGCCGAATATTGAGTTTTGTATTTGTTAACTGAGCCTTCAATATTATTGCAATAAACTAAATTATTCATTTCTGAGAAAAATTTTCTGAATGGACATTCTCTCGAACGATAGTGAGTTATAAGTTTACTTGTAGCTAAGCAATTTTTCTCTTCCAGTCTGGACGCTAATAGTTCAGACTGATCTTTGGAAAGTCCTAAGTCTCGGCATAAATTACTAAGTCCATCTTGGTTAATTTTTCTTCACTCTTTGCATTAACATAAAATTTTAACAAAAAAAAAAAAATTAAAAACCAGGCCACATAAATCTCTTCAAAATTTAATGCTGAATTTTTCTGATAAATTCCAAAATCGTTTAGGAATTGCCAGCTACAAGTTATTTTGAACCTCGTTTTTTTATTTGATCCCACTGTGTCACGTGGAGGTGCCCTGGTTGCAAACACGTTACATACTGTTAAAGATCCTGAATTGATTTTGACCTTGAAATTATGTCCAGGTGACCTTGTAGGACCAAAGGAACCGAAGATTTAAACTCCAAAATCTTCATGTTTTTTTTGTTCTCTATTAACAGTTTCATTTCAGTATTAACTTGACGTGACCTTGAAATGACCTCTGGGTGACCTCACAGGGTTGAGCGAACCCCAGATTCGGACTCAGCGACACCCAAAACGTGTATATGATTTTTCTCACATTTTTTTAACACTTTTGTCTCAATATGACCTTGACCTGACCTTGAAACGACCTCTGGGTAACCTCAACGGGTTAAACGAACCCCAGATTCGGACTCGGCGACCCCCAAAACCTATATCGGATTTCGCGCAAATTTCTCTAATACATTTTTTTCTCAGTATGACCTTGAAGTGAACAGTCAACTAAATTTTATGTTCTGATTATCAAACACATTAAACGATTGAAGTTCAATTTAATTATGATAATTCTATTTATTATGAATTATTGGACATTTTCTTACTGGAAAATTCTAACTTAAATTACTATTATTATCTTTTTTATTCTCAACAATTTCAAATACTGTGGTAGTCGTTATAAGACTGAAGATTTTCTCCACTAATTAGAGCGCTGAATTTTACAATTATATTCTGTACTTATCCTCAAATAAAATGTCTGAATTAATATCTAGTCTGTTTTGTCCGTAACATAAAACGGCATAACTTGACCTATGTGTATTCTAGTAATAAAAGACCAGGTCTTCAATATGATAGATCAGATGGGTTCACGTAATATTGTTATGCAATCTTCTTTTAGACTTCTTTCATTGTGGCTGGATCCTCTCCTCAGCGTTTCGTGTGTATTTCTCATCATTGGCTTTCCATTTCCGTATCAGGTGGCTGTAGGTGAGTGTGCGTGATCGGGCTAGTGTGGCAGGATGATTTGGATCTCTTCCAAAGGTTATCTCGAAGGGCAAGAGTCCTGCTGTCTCGTTCCTTGAAGTATTTGTTGCGAAATTTATTGACTTAATGTTTTTATCTCAATCGTAATTATTGTCTGCCTTTGAAGTTTTAATCATATTTTTTAATGTTGAATGCATTCTTTCTATATTTCCGTTGGCCTGAGGATGGAATACAGTAGTTTTGAAATGCTTGATTTTGAACATTTCTCTGAACTGCTGCACTAGTTCTGACAAAAAGTTCTGCCCTTGATCAGTCAGAATGACCTGTGGTCCCCCAAACACGGATATGTAATGTTCCATTGAATTATTTAAAATGCTTTCAGAAGTTTCATTTTTCATTGGTAGTAATAAAGTGTATCGCGTTCGCCTATCCTGGATACTCAAAATATACTTATTTCCACTTCTTGTCTCTGGCAGTGGGCCGAATATATCCATGGCTACTTTCTCATGCAGGTTTAGGTGAAAATCGGGGATAATACCTGTGGCCTGGTTTGTTATCCTGACTGCCTCTTGTAGTTGGCAAATCTTCTGTAGTTAGTTCGCGAGTTTTACTGAAACAGAAGTGAAAACTGGAGTCTGCGTAGCAGTTGGACAAATAGTTGATCATTCGTACTAACTTTCTACTAATTTCTTGTTCCTGCAATCTTCTATCATCCAACCTAGGTGTCTTAGCCATTCTTCCTCATTGTATTGATAAGGGTTTTCTACTCGTGAATAAGAATACAGCGGATCATGATATCAATTAACTAAGTTTCCATTTATTTAAATATAATAATACGATTGGTGTAACATATATCGATCAACAATCAGAAAATTGACGACACTTTTCGAACTTTATAGCAAAATGAAGCAGAATTCCGTAGAGGAAGTTTACAATTCGATCTTTTGTACATAAAAGAAAAACAAAGCGAAGGGATTTAACCATTTAACATATTAACGATTCGATACTCCATGATTTCGCGGAATTTTAATACTAAGAATCGTCTTAATTTATTATAGTAATGTCTCCTGAGGAGTGAACGCAAAAATTAACAATTAATCTTCTATAGGAAACCGAAAAAGGAGGAGGGGGGATCAACTATTCGCAGATATTGGGTCGTTGGTCTAACAACTGAATTTTTAGTGAACGAGAACATATCTCAGATTAAGGGACACATTTCACTGAAAGGGGGCGTTATAACAATTTAATTTTCTTTTGGAGACAACTAATTGATTTTCTGGGGCACTAAAGGGGGTTGGAACGACTATTCACAAATTCAGGGTATGGGGCAAACAACCAAAAGATTTACTAAAGATCATGTCACATATAAATTGCACAAAATTAAAAAAAAAACATGTCAAAAGTAAATCAGATCACAAAATTCAGTATCACAAAATCAGGCAACAAAAGATAAACATTACAAAATCAGATCACAAACATTTCTTTGAAATTACGAGATTCAATCTTGGGAAACCTCGTGGCCACGTGGCAAACCTAACCTCAAAACACAAGTGGGAGCTTTCTGGGCAAAAAAAATGGAATTTTAGGGCTTTCTTGGCCAACTAAAATAAAACGATATTTATCAGGAGCCTTCTCGGCCAACAAGATAAATTCTAGGGCTTTCTTGGCCAACTAGAAAACGACAAATCAAAATTCAAAAGTTAACATTAAAGGAGGGTAGGCTGAGAGGTTTCACCAGATTAGACATGAAAAAAATCTTACCAGCTGATTCGCCGAGCACAGAGAATGACGTCTCCTGACCGTGGATAATTCGGGCGACCTGGCTGGGATCCCTGGAGAAGCGAAGATGACTCCTTTTCTCGGTATCACTCAGACTACTAATATGTCAAGAGTTAAGAGACAAGAGAGAGTGAGTACTGACTCGCTCGAGAATTTATAACCTTTCTTAACCTACGTCACATCCGACTTGCTCCACTCCGATTGGTCGAAACTCTGCCACTTCCGCAACGTCGCGTGGACAAACGTAGAACTAAAGCAATGTCGTGATAGTACTGCAGTACATGTGATAAGCATAGAGTGGTTTTTAGTTGTTCAAAACTTTCAGTGCATTTGGGTGTCCAGTCGAATATAATCTCATTTTGGGTTAGCTTAGTCAGAGATCTTGCCATACTAGAGAAGTTTTTTTATAAATTTTCTATAGTATTCCGTCAAACCCAAAAAAAGACTGAATTTCTTTCACTGTAGTAGGGTTTTTAAAGTTCTTGGCCGCTTGAGATTTTGATGGATTAGGTATGACTCAATTCGTGGTGAGTAGATGGCCTAAATACTCAAGTTCTGGTCGCAAATACTCGCATTTGTTTGGTTCTAATTTTAGTCCTAATGCCTTTCTTCTTTCAAACACTTAAATCAAATTTTTGTTATGCTCGTCTGGGGTTTTTCCTATGATTACTATGACGTCTATGTACATAAAGGATTCTCTGCCAATTAGACCTCTGAAAATATTGTCCATCATTCTTTGGAATGTATCTGGTGCATTGTTTAGATCAAAAGGCATATGATTGTATTCGTAGTGGCCTTGAGATGTTGAAAATGCAGCATATTTTTTTGGATATCTCGTTCAATGGAATTTAGTGGAAACTCGCACTCATATCAAAAGCAGAGAAAAACTTCGCTTCTCCCAATTGGTCAAGAATATCATTGATAATAGGTGAGGGATACGCGTCTTAGTCGGTATCCTTATTAATGCGTCTGCAGTCGATAACCATTCTCAGTTTGTTTCCTTTTTTGGGTACTATCCAAAGTGAAGAGTTAAACGGAGATTGGGAAAGTCTTTATCTAAAAGTTCCTGCGTGTGCTCCAAGGTGAATTGTCTGTGGGCTTCTGGTAACTTATGTGATCTAAGATTCACTATCTTTCCTGAATTCAACATAATTTCGTGCTCTGTCAGTTGTGTACATGGTAATCAGTCTCCAGGTAGTGTAAAGACCTTATTTTATGTTGTAACAATTTTGTTAATTTGTTGTCGAATTGAAGGTTCTATGTGGTGCATCTGCATAATTTTCTAAAGTTCTAAAATTCTATTAGTTCCTTTCAAGCCTGTGGTACATTCGATCCCTCCTTTTGTTTGAGTCTCTTCTCAATACTGTATATTGAGCATTTTTTCGTAGTTTATTTCATCTGTGATTTTGGACGGGGTTGATTCGTAGTTATGAATTGGTACCCATAATTCTAATGAACGTATAGAGTAACCTCATTTGGAATATGCTTCTTTTCTTCGATCCGTAGGTTTATATTCACATCCTAGACTTGGTTAAGGCATACTTGCTCTGAGTTTCTTCTTATACAGGGTGTCCCACCACCTATGAACATGCCGGTACTGGGTGATAGAGGACAAAAAAAGAAACAGAAACGTCCTCTGGCAAAATTTGATCTGGGCCTTAGTTTGGGCACAGTAAAGCTTCAAAGTTGGGCATAATGAACCAATCAGAATCAAGCTTTGGCAACCACTTGTTTGTCTCATACGTGTTAAGATAGTGTGTGTACTGGCGGTTACCTTCAGCTCCCGCAAAAATTTCACATCGTTGATCTTTGATTGTTTCTACGAGACGCGAAATTCAAGCCTTTAAATTTGTTTAAATTCTTAGTTGTTCTTGCAAACATTTATTACCGTCCTTAAAATAACATAACATTTGCTCAACCTAAAAAAGATGAATTTCAATTTAATACAGTACTTTCCTGACATTTCATGTAAGAAAACCAACAAAGATGTTTAAAATTCAGAAGACCAAACGAAATTTTGTTCTTCAGAATTAATCTACAAGTCTAAGATAAGAAAAAACGTTTCAAACCTCAGAAAGAAATTCTCAGTGATTCGTCTCAGAAATTTTGTTACATTTTTGTTGTAAAACCAACAAAGTAACTTAAAACTCGAAGGAACAAAACAAACTTCTTTTATTAAAAATTAATTAACAAGTCTATGATAAGTGATTCTTTGCGATTCATTACAAAATTTTTGGTTACATTCATTGTAACAAATTAAACAAAAAATTAAAAATGGGAAATCCAAACAAACTTTTGATCTTTAGAATTAACCAACAAGTCTAAGATAAGAAAACACATTTTCAACACCAAAAGTAATTCTTTTGCATGCGATGCAAATTTTTTGTTACATCTATTACTACAAAAACAATAAATAAATCTAAAGCTGGGGAAACGAAACGAACTTTTGTTCTTTAAAACTAACCAACAAGTCTAAAATAAGAGACACATTTTCTACCAAACGAAAGTAATTCTTTGAGATGCATAGCAAACTTTTTGTTACATTTATTGTAAGAAAACCAACAAAAAATTGAAACCGGGAAAACCAAACAAACTTTTGTTCCATAAAATAAATAAACAAGTCCAAGATAAAAAAACTCATTTTCAAATCCTCAAAAGTAATTCTTCGCAAATCTCTACACAATTTTTGTTACTTTTAATGTAACAAAACTAAATAAATAATTTGAAGCTCGGGAGACGAAACCAACGTTTGTTTTTTAAAAATACGCAACTAGTTTAGAAATCGAAAATACATTTTGAACCTCCAAAAGAATTCTTTGCGATTCATTGCAAAAATTCTGCTACATTATTTGTAATAAAGTTAAAAATATAGTTAAAGATGAGAAATCCAAACAAACTTTTCTTCTTTAAAACTAACCAACATAAGTCTAAGATGAAAAAACAAATGTTTTAACCCCAAAAATAATTATTTGCAATTCGTTGCAAATTTTTAATACATTTTTTATTACAAAAAAAAAATTGTAAGAAAAATATTAAGAAAACCAACAAAAAATAGAATCTGAGGAAACCAAACAAACTTTCGTTTTTGAAAATAAATCATCAATTTAATAATAAGAAAACTCATTTAAAAGCCGCAAAAGTACTTCTCTCTAACTTATTACACAATTTTTGTTACATTTAGTGTAATACTAACGAAACTTAAAAAAAATTTGAAGATCGGAAAACGAAACAAACTTTTGTGCTTTAAAAATAATTAACAAACGTACAATGAAAAAAAAACAGATTTGGAACCCCCGAAAGTAATTCTTAGCGATTTTTTGGCATAAATTCTGTTACATTAATTGTAACAAAGTTAATAATAATTGAAGTTGGGAAATCCAAACGAACTTTTGTTCTTTAAACTTAACCAACAACGGTGAAATCAAAAGATACATTTTGTTCCCACTAAAGTAATTTTTTGGATTCATTGTAAAGTTTTTGTTACATTTACTTGAACGAAACTAAAAAAAAATTTGAAGCTCATGAAACGAAACGATCTTCAGTTCTTTAAAAATAACCAACAATTTGAAAATAAAAAAGTACATTTTGAGCCCCTAAAATTAATTCTTAGAAATTCTTTTCATAAAGTCTGTTACCTTAATTGTAACAAAGTTAAAAATAATTAAACATGGGAAATTCTAACGAACTTTTGTTCTTGAAAAATAGCCAACAAGTTTACAATGAAAAAACTTATTTGAAACCCCCCAAAAAAAATCTTAGCGATTTTTTTCATAAATTCTGTTACATTAATTGTAAAAAAGTAATTTTTGGGATTCATTGTAACATTTTTGTTGCATTTAATGTAACGAAACTAAAAAAAAATTTAATGTCGTTGTACGAAACGATCTTTAATTCTTTAAAAATAACAAACAATTTTTTTTGCATTTAATTTAGCAAAAACAATAAAGAAATGTAAAGCAATTTTAAACCCCCAAAAGTGGTTTTAGTTTCTTTGTTTTGATTTCTGGCATAAACCAAGCGACTTTCGTTTTTATGAATTAAATGAACAATTCTAACAATACGATAAAATAAATTTTGAATCCCCAAAGTTAATTCTTTGTGTATCGTTGAAAAATTATTGTTACATTCAATGTTTACAAACCCAACAAAAAAATTAAGAACTCGGAGAATCAAACAACCTTTTTTTCTTTCAAATTTATCATAAATAATAAAATAATCTAAAGCTCGGGAAACGAAACGAACTTTTGTTTTTATAAATTAACAAACAAGTAAAAAATAAAATAACATATTTATAACACCTAAGAGTTCTCCATTCATTACAAAATTTCTGTTACATTCATTGTAACAAAATAAAGAAAATTAAAGCATGGTTAAACGAAACGTACTTTCGTTCTTAAAAATAAATAAAAAAGTCTAAGATGAAAATACATTTTGGACACCCAAAAGTAATTCTTAAAGTAGTTTGATTTCAAGATTTCCTAAGTTGTTGATACTTAGCAACTTTAAATAAATTTTATCTTCATCGACTTGTGCGTAATTTTCATTTTATTTAATGTTCATCTTTTATCGTTATATCATTTTATTGTGTTATTTTTGTTTATTTGTATTTATTTTGTTCATTAAATTTTTTTTGCAGCATTAATGTGTTGCACATAATTTATTTGCGTTTTTAAAAGGAGTTTTCTTATCTTTAGCTTGATGATTTATTTTCAAGAATGAAAGTTTGTTTGGTTTACTCAGTTTCAATTTTTTGAAGGTTTTGTTAAATAAACGTAACAACAATTTTGCAATGAATTACAAAGAATTACTCTTGGGTGTGTAAAATGTATTTCCTTATCTTCAACTTGTAGATTATTTTTAAGGAACAAAAGTTCGTTTGGATTTTCCATGTTTAAATATTTGTAACTTTGTTACAATTAGGGTAACAGAATTTATGGAAAGAATCTCAAAGGATTACTTTCAGGGGTTCAAAATGTGATGTTTTATTCTCAACTTGTTGGTTATTTTTAAGGAAATAAAGATTCTGAAGAACAAAAGTTCGTTTGGTCTTCTGAATTTTAAACATCTTTGTTGGTCTTCTTACATGAAATGTCAGGAAAGTTCTGTATTAAATTGAAATTCATCTTTTTTAGGTTGAGCAAATTTTATGTTATTTTTAGGACGGTAATAAACGTTTGCAAGAACAACTAAAAATTTAAAAAAATTTAAAGGCTTGAATTTCGCGTCTTGTAGAAACAATCAAAGATCAACGATGTGAAATTTTTGCGAGAGCTGAAGGTAACCGCCAGCACACACACTATCTTAACACGTATGAGACTAACAAGTGGTTGCCAAAGCTCGATTCTGATTGGTTCATTATGCCCAACTTTAAAGCTTTACTGTGCCCAAACTAAGGCCCGCATCAAGTTTTGCCAGAGGACTTTTCTGTTTCTTTTTTTGTCCTCTATCACCCAATACCGGCATGTTCATAGGTGGTGAGACACCCTGTATAGTGCCCGTATTCCTGAAGAGGCAACTTGTTTTGACCAATGATCAGGAATTTCGGCGTGAGTGTGTATCTCTCATACTTATTAAGAAATGGCAATCCTATTATTTCAGTTTCCGGTTGGGGAAAATCTACAGGAATAATATGAAAAATGTATTTTTTCCCGAAATAGGACATGTATGCGGCTTCTGTTGTTTGATTGAGGTAATTTGCCATACATTTTTTTTTCTAAATTTCATTTTTGTATGGTTATCTGGGATACTGTCTTCTATTATTGAATTCATAGGTGATCCTCAGTCTACTAATAGTCTGTATATTGTTCCGGCTCGACGTTTTCCTCGTGTAGAATAAGAGTTTTCCGCATACGCCTGATATTCTACCCGCTCCTCGTAGGCCTCTTGCTCCTCTATTTCTTCCTGAGTCATTTGTTGTTGGTCTAAATAGTTTGTGTTTTCCTCCGGAATGTTTCTTATCGTGTTCGGTGCTTTTTTTGGTTAAATGTCCCTGGTGAAAATTTCCCGTTGCATAACACTGGTTAGGAAAATGTCCCACTTTTCCACACTTGTGGCATTTCATGTCCATTCTGTTGGCTAGTGACATTAATTGGTTTGGAACTCTCGGTGTTGTATTCGCTTAAAATTTGGATTGTGTATTTTCCGGTCTGAATTCCCTTTTGGTTTGGTATTGAGATTCATGTGTCGATACTCTTGGTTGACTCTCTTTCACCAAGTTTCCATCTCTGTAGCCATATTCTGGGCTTTCCCGATATTTGGTGGGTTCTCGGCTTTAACCTGCAAGCCCATTTCCCGTCTTAGGTTCATCAGGTATTTCTGGAGGAATGCAGTTTCTTCTATGTCAGAAGCGATTGTTCCCTTCATAGGTCCTTTATGTGAGGATTGAACCGCATATTTAGTTTCGTTCATCACTCTTCTGAATCAGACACTAAAATTCTGAGTGGTTTCAGTTTCTCCTTGTCTACAGCTGCTCTCTTTGAAGCGGATTGCTCTTTCGTTGCTACTTCGCGTTGCCGCTCGCTTGCTTCTAACGGTGTCCGCAGGCAGACAGACACCGAACTAATAACTATTTGTCATCCAAGTGCGCAAATAGGCGATTACCGACTATTGTGAAACCTGCAGCATCAGCCGGAGATTCGCGCACATGCGAGGCGAGTGCGAAAGCGTAGACGAGTGGGAAGAACTGAAGGCAAATGCTGCAATCATATGAGTAGCAATTGCCCGTATGGTGGTCCTCAGCTAAATTTGTTTACAATTTCTTTATTAGTATATTGTGATCAAGGCTGCAAACTAGCCTTTTGACGGCTGAACGTGCGTTTTTGTGAACACGCGATACCGTTAGAATACTTCACTGCCTCTGAGGCTTGAGGTTAGTTCAAACAGTCATGTAACGCGGAGAAGAGTGCGAGTGGGTCGAAGTAATAAACGTGCATGCGGGCGCGTTTCAAGCGGACAATGAAGTGCACTTTATCAACCAAGGCCGGTAAAGTACATTAACATCAACAGCGACCTACTTTGCTGCTCCAAATGACGCCCAGAAAGCGAGGAAAACATACTCGTGTTACATGAAAGAATTTTGGAGAATATTTCGAATTTGCCGGGGTTCAGTTATTCTTATCTCTAAAGTGTACCTGCGCGTCAATTGCACAGAATTCCTTACTTCCGAGGTGTGTGTTGCAAAAAATAATTTGATCTTATTAGTGAGTTCGAAAACGTTGAGATTTGATGAAACCCCCAAAGTCAATTTTAACATAAATAGGCTAGTCAACAAAGAAGTGGTGGTTTTTTATAATAATACCAAATAGCCGCAAATATCATATTTGTGGAGTTTTTATCAATCATCATGGAAACGGTTACTTCTAGTCGAAAATAATCAAATAAAAAAATGTTCGGCATTTCATTTTGCACAAATAATTTTTTTCACTCTTTCATGTAGTCAACCGTTCATCTGAAAAAGTAGGAAAAGAACGATTTTCCACAAAAATATTAGTGCCGCAGTTATGAATCGTTATGAATACTTCTCTTGATGCCAGTGAACCTTCATTGTCCCTATATGTTAAGCATTTCTCCAAGTTGCCTACCACCTCATGTAAAAAAATATGAGATAAATCAATTAGCAGCATAGTTGTTACATTCTTTTCACCCATCTTCAGGTTTAGGGACTTTCAGCAGGTTAGGGACTTTGTAAAAAACTTGCTTCATATGAGTACAAAATATCTGCAAAGTTTTTATGATTTCAATAATTTTTTTTTCATTGAAAAAGATCTTCCATGAATCTATGTCAAATTTCTTGGAAAACTTCGACATCTTGTACTTGCAGGTAGGTTATTACGAGGTCCGACTACTGCCTGGGATTCCGTCAGTGCGAAGCGAAAGCAATAGTGTTAGGGGTTGTAAATCTCCTATTTTCTTGCAGTGGCTTACAAAGGATCATTATCCAAGCCATTCCTATTGAGTCTTCCTTAGTTAATTCGTGTACAGTCTAACACAGTAGTTTACCTCTAATATTCTGTAAGTTTCAATTATTTATGTAGTTTTTTTAAATCTAGAATATAATTGAATGTAGAATATAATAACTCAATTCCTATGAAAATCCTTTGAAACAATAATTATTCTTATAAGACACTGTAATAAACAGACTTTGTTTAAAAGCAGCTGGTAAGTATATTATTTATTTATGATTTGTAATGATTATTAATAAAAAAATAAAGCTATTGAAAACTCAGATATTTTTAAAAATCAGAATACTTATCACATATAAAAAACAAGAAAATTGAAATTTTCAAAGGAGATAAATAAAAAATATTGCTCCAGTTTCTGGATGAAAACTTGATAAAAAATAGATTTTCTTGCTCCACATTTTAACTGATAATTCAATTCCCATTTCGAGAATTGTTATTGAAATTTACTGAATTAAATGAATAAAATTGAATACACTTTTCGCAATACCAGCGCAAAAATCAGGATTGTATGAATAACCCTTATGAATAATAATAGCCTTAAAAGTAGGGAATGATATGAAATATATTTTCTTGTGCCATTTTTTAACTGATCATTCGATACCGTCCTTGACAATTGTTACTATTTACTAAAATTGAAATTGACATTCAATATACCTTTCGCAAGACCTGTGAAAAAGTTAGGATTTATATTAATACCCTTATGAATAAAAATAGCCCCAGAGGTAGTAAATGATCAGAAATATATTTTTTTGCTCCACTTTTTAACTGCTAAGTCGGTTTCTTCGTTCACAATTGATACCTAAATTTACTGAAATTGAAAATTACATTGAATACAGCTTCCGCAAGTACTGTGCAAAAATCAGGATTTATATCAATTACGCTTATCAATAAAAGTATCTACAAAATAAGGAAATGCTAAGAAATGGCTTTTATTGCTTCACTTTTTAACTGCTAAATCGATTCTCTCATTTACAATTGTAAATCTGTGCAGAAATAAGGATTTATTTCAGTTACCATCATCAATAGGAATACTCCCAACAGTAAGAAATGCTAAGAAATATCTTTCATTGTTCCAATTTCTAGGCTCCCCCTTTAAGATGTCGGAGTTTTCCGAGAAAGTTGACATAAATTCATGAGAGCCTTTTGTCAATAAAAAAAATCTGCCCGCTGCGCGGGCACATTCTCATCGCGCACTTCGCGCGCGGCTCGCTTCGCTCGCAAGTTTGAGCGCGCCTAGGGCGCGCACCTGTTAAATCTCGCGCTTCGCGCTCGATAATGTGTTCACCTACGCGCTCGGACGCATTTGTCTGACACTTTAAGCTCAGTTCCTCTAGGTTTTCCCACTTCGTGTGCTCGTTATTGCGCGCTTCGCAGGCTATTAGTAAGTTTCATCGTTATGGCCTGATTTTCGTTTAATCATGTCAGTTTTACATAAAAAGAAGAACTAATTTACTTAAGGTTCTACCGACCTTAAGGAACACATTCTCATCAAGACACTCGCGCTTCGCGCTCGATGTTTCGTTTAAAAATTATGTAAACCTCGCGCTCCACGCTCATTTCTGTTGATCGTATAGTAGAAACTCAAAACTTTGAGCGCGCTCGCGGCACGAAATTTGGTCGTCGCGCTTCGCAACGACCATATGTTACGTTCTATGTCCTTAGATAAAAATGACTAGATTTGTATTTTATTCAAAATGAGGAAGGAAATTCCTTTACTTCAGCGTATATTTTTCGTATCTTCCTAATCAATCCTACTATCGAAATGATTTTTTCAAACTATCTGAAAAGGGGAGAAAAAAAGTATCTAAGTCATTTTTGGAACATATATATGATAAATTTTTAAATGATTATTGAAGAATGGACATTGGAATTTTGTTTGGTTCTCTTTCTTCTTTATTCCCGCCCTAAGATTATTTTGGAGACTAAAATGTTATGGTCAGTATTGCATTCAGAGTCCATCATGACTCTTGTATCTTTTACTATTTCTCTTAGCATTTCATCCGTAATAACGAAGTCAATTGTACTGTGGATATTTTCTTTTCGCCAGGTAGACATGCGGATCATTTTATGTCTAAACCAAGCATTTGTAATAAATATGCCCTTTTCTAAGAACAAGCTGACTAATTTTTCCCTGTTACAATTTTTTCTTCTTGGATCCCCAGACTTACTCAGCACCCTTTCTGTATCTGTACCCTGACGTTTGACACCGACCCATCCGTTTACATCTCCTAGCAGAATGATTCTTTCACCTTGATCGCAAGAACTTATTGTATCATTTAAAGTGTCCCAGAAGGTGTCTTTGACATCTCTTGATCCTTAATCTTTGAGATGCTGTCTTGCTTCTTGATTCATAATCAAATGGACTACAATGTGACTCGCTATCTACTCCTGACCATATTTCAAAACCGCCTTTCAACACCCTGTTTTCTATGTTTCCACTTTCGCAACCCTTTTCCTCTGTCTCTGATACACATAGAATATCTAGTTTTTTTATGTGCGTTGTTTCTCGTAATACTCTTACCTTAAGATTACGGGGAG
>CAKNXH010060396.1:79282-105286 GCA_932178445.1 Andricus quercusramuli
TGATGAGAATGTAATAATTCATTATTTTTTGTGCGATCAAAATTTGAATTTTCCATTTTTCCAAGGAAATTCGAAAAGTTGTCATGATATTCTTGTAGGGCTTTCAAGATGTAACGTTTTTCGTCTCCTGACTTTTTTTCATATTGTGCTTTGTTTCGTTCAAAATGTAAATTTTCGTTTTTTGGGGGGGATTTTGAAAATGCCATAACTCTGACAATTTTCATTTTATCGAAAAAAGTCGTGAAGATAAATTGTTTGAATTTCTGAGTACTATGGATAGCTGTCCGTGGAATTTCTAAATTTGAAAAAAAAATGGTCTGAAAATTTTTGAAAATGTATAAACTTTTTGAGTTTTCATCGAAAATAGCTGGTCAACGAACTTGATCTCTCTTGTTGGTCCAACAAACTGTGTGCCAAAGCACAATCCAATCCGATCAGTCTTTCGAAAGTTATCCGATATACAGACGACGACGACAACGACGACAACGACAACGACAGACAGACAGACACCGACGTAAAAACCATTTTTTCTGACTCAGGGGGTCTCAAAACGTCGACATTTAATGAAATCCACGAAAGTCAGTTTTCACATAAAATCAATACCTTCTCATTATGATGAGAATGTAAAAATCTTGGGAAATTGTTGACAAGTTGCAGATATCTGGTATATCTGTAAATCAAGCGTTCCACGAAGTCCCTACCTTCAGGCACCAAACTCAGAGTGTTAATTCATAGCAAATTTCTGTATATAAAGTATTAGAAAACCTGTAGAATTTGCCGTTATTTTGCATTATTATCAAAAAGCACAAGGCTGAACGTTACTCAAACTTTTTTGTTTGGTTAAGCATACCATCTAGCAGTTATATAAAAAATTAAGCTTTATTAAATTTAATTCGATGTTAGGGTCACATTTGTTCCTCGTTGACTGGCCTATCAAACCTATACTTATACCCATATCTATACCTTCTGATTGCGTGGAGTCTTAAAATTGTTTTTTATATGTATGAAAATATTTACCAATCGTCGAGAAATATGATGCACATAAAACACTAAAATGTAATAACCTCCCTTTCGGTTAATGTGTGTCAAAATTTCCGCCCGATTCGAGAACTTTGATCTTTTCAGTGGCTACACTTGAGAACTAATGTCCCATTTCATATAATACCGGGTTGTCAAGGTCTTGTCTCGGTTTATCCTACTACAGTTTTTATACCAACAGTATACTATAAAAAAAAATGCTTGGTGTAATAAACGTATGTCTTTCACATTCGTCAGCCTTTATTTAAAACATTTCCCCTGAACGTTGTTATTTAGAGAGATACAAATATCTGAATATCATGAATTTTATTGGAAAA
The DNA here is from genome assembly GCA_932178445.1 of Andricus quercusramuli. NCBI lineage: Eukaryota > Metazoa > Arthropoda > Insecta > Hymenoptera > Cynipidae > Andricus > Andricus quercusramuli. The sequence goes on from CAKNXH010060396.1 coordinate 80,638, forward strand.
CATTTTCCCTGAGAACTGATATTTCAAGAGGAAAAAATATCTGAACACTTTCTTAGAAGTTTAATGAAACAAATACTGTCATCCTGTAAATAAAAGTGTTTGGCGACTGTCCCCAAATCATAAAGTACTCCCCGATATAATATTGCATGATCTTCTTTTAGTCATAAAATACAGAGTTTGATTGCCCGTATAGTAGACTACATAGAAATAATAATTTACTAGAGCGTTTAGTAACTAATAATATGAAATCGTGACTGTAAGTGCGATAGCAATATCGATCCACGTAAGATTTTCTCATTCCACTTACCACTAAGCAGAGTGGTAATCGGAAGCATATTGAATCTCTAGAGATTTCATTCGATAAGTTGACGCCAAACGATTTACCATTCAGACTCACATACATATATATGGCTTGATTGTGTAATCAAAACTCTGCCTGTGTATGTCATAACACCTCTAATATGTCTCCATTCTCTCTAAAACTCCCGTAGGTGTGGAATGCAGATTTCTCTGTGATACGTACCTGCTAGAAATTGCATCGTCTCTTTATAGATTTTTTCTCAAAATGCATGAGAAAAGTTTTTTCGACAAATATTATGCGAACAAGATTTTCCAATTTATCAGTGGTGAAGATGAATATGACAATAATTAAAGTGCTCGAAACCGAAGGCGTTCAAACAACGTTTCGATTTGGCTTATGAATAATGTTTTTATCATTGTTATTCAGCACATTCAGAAAATAAATTGAAAACTTTCTTGAATTGCTTTGGTTAAAGATTCATTAAATTTATTGATGTTACTGTTTAATGATTATTCTCTACGCTAATATTCATTGTTTATCAATTCTATTCAGAAAATCTTTACTAAAAGTGTAAACTGCTTAAATTTCACGACTTGATACAAGACTCTTTGTTGCAACTTTCCGACATATTCTTCATGATGAATTAGAATTTACTAGTTTCAAGTAGAGATTGATCAGCAACCTGGGTCGGAGCAGTGTTGCGGAGTGAACGTGTAATTTATATAAATAACACGAGAACTCCAGATCAATCTAAAACATCTATACCTAACACCTATATACCCAACAACCCTGTACCCATATACCGATCTACCTCGTACCTATATACCTATTTCACCACCTCCCAACCGAACAAGTCACGCCTACCCCGGAAGGGAAATGGCTTAATGGTATAATAAGTATTACTACCCAGTTGTAACATTCCTAAACTCCGTTGGAGTTCTCCACCGGTGCATTAGTTGCCCAGTACTGATCACCAGTATATGGGTGATTCTCCACAGACAGGGAACTTTTGGCAAGGGCAACTTTTTTTGGAAAAATGTTTCAAAATTTATTTTTTTCATAATGGTTGGTTCATTGGCCTTTAAGAAAGGGGTCCTATAAATTATTCACCCTTAATTTTCTTACATTTCTCTTACATTTATTAACCCTATAATCGCTTTATTTTTTGTGTGCAGTACTTTCAGGTAAAAATATTCTAATTCTCGATTTACGTTAATTTTCAATAAAACTATTTGGAAGAGGGGTTCGATTAGCTCCATTTCGTCCCTGACAGCGAAACACAGGTTATGGTATCCGAAGTTACGGTAACCGAAAACCATACAAAATTACTGTTTACGCTTTGAAAACAAAAGTAATTAATAAATCCTCCTGACAAAAACTCCTTTATTATTTGCTACATGGAATTGTCATCTTTTCATTGATATTTATTACGAAATATGAAAGTTCTTATCAGGTACGGTATCCGATACTAATAAAAATACGCTACATTTTAGGTTAAATTTTTTCACTTTGCAAAAAAAGTTCTTACTTTTTTGTTATGAAGTTTTGACGGATGAGTAGTGTGACGTTTGTTCGAGATATTGTGAGAATATGAGACTTTAAAAATGATCAAAAGTTGATGAAAGGTATGGGAGATTCGTTGACCGTAACCATCGAAAACATTTAGGGAGACACGTGTATAATTGAATTTTCTCTTCTAATATATCAAATAAATTAAAATATTTGTTATGGATTTGATAGCTTCTGAGTCAAACTTTCGAACTATCAATTATAATTTCAAAGATAATTCACTATGTATTGAATACACGTCTCTGAACTTGGCGCCGTGTACGTAGAGACATCCCAAAAAGGCATTTTTCGAGTATTTGGGAGCATATTGCTAAGACATACGATGATGTGACTTGATTTTTCTTTACGGAGGTCTTGTATCATCCTAAAATGAAGAAGTTAGCCAAGTTTTATAAAGAAACATCACTTAGTTTAGTTACTAGAGATCCGAGACACACAAGTGCCCTGTATGTGGAGAATCACCCATATATCGATGGGTCCTAAAAGAAACTACGGAACTCGCAGCGACGGATAGAAACTACGTATCTGGCTACGTATCTACGTATTTGTATATACTTAGTATAGAGCGTGCCAGATACGTAGTTTCTATCCGTCGCTGCGAGTTGCGTAGTTTCTTTTAGGACCCATCGATATGATTGAAAATTCGCTTCAATACTGACCGAGTCTGCAGCTTACTGAGGCTCTACTATCGTACAAATATAATTGAAAAAAAAACTCAATCAACCACCGCAGGGTCCCACTCGGTGCCACTGGCATTTAAAAATTATGTTAGTTCCCAGTAGAACCGCAGTAGATCACGCACATGGTCACGTCTCACGACCGTAAGATGGGTGGACACAGGGCACGATGGAATCGAAACGACAGGCCGGTGAAACCCTCGTGTGTCTTGAGGACACGAAGCGACCCAAGGATGACATCTTTCTGCATCAATCTCGCAAGTGCTTTGGCATATTTTGGGCACGCGGATATGGCATTAAGGTTACGAACCAGTGATAGTTTACCTCTCGTTCTTTTCCTTCTCCTTGGCAGTGATGTAGTATTTGGACGGAGCCAAGAATTCCATGACGAATATAGCTTTTTTCTGGAAGTCTTGGAGAACGATGTCGGTAATGGACAATGATGGTAATGAGGCACTCTTAGGGCCGCATAATGTGTGTGAATGACATGCTCTGCACCTTTCGCTGGGAACTTCTTGACATAAAATGCTGTCACAGTATACTAAGGTGGGAATGATGATCTGAGGAAAGCAAAAGTTGGCTTCTATAACAAGGACTGTTTTTATAAATTTATGTGAAAGTCTCCGTGCATTTTCTTGTCGATTAGCTGTTGACGGAAATTTTCTACCTCTGCTTCCTTTACTTCGGCTTTTAGAAGTGAAGAATCTAGATGGAGTAATATACTTTTTTCACTTCTGATGTTAAAATTCAGGCCCAGGGTCTCGGCCACCGCCTTCGCGGCTTTGTAAAGGAACGCTGCTTTGTCAATCATCTCCTGTTTCCTGACCATTTTTTGGAGAGGATCTCTACCATTTGCAATGGTGTAACCTGTACTTAGAACAATTCAGTTTAGAATAAATTGCGGATTGAAAAGTCCGCGTCCGTCTTGATGGGGCGAGTTGTATAATCGCGGAACGGACGAATTAATATGCAAGCTCGTATGCATATATGCATGATCTTACACGAGGCGATATCAAGGGCCGTGAGCTCGTACTTCGTACTTGCCGATATTTAGGACACTATGAAGTTTGCTTTTACCAGAAGCACACATCTTCAGGTCATCCATGTAAAATACATGAGTGACCTTATGCTCGTGATGATTAGTGTCGCCGCAGAGGTATCCATGAGAATTTTGTAGTACGAGAGATAGAAGCCGAAGTGTGAAGCAAAAAAGCAGAGGGCTCATGATATCACCCTGAAAGACGCCCCTCTGGAAAGCGACGTTGTTCGTTGTCACCCGATAACTTTCAAATGAGGTAGTGAATCTAGTCTCACTATGGGTGGTTCAACCTTCAAGATTTCCAAAAGACAGATGATGAGTCTATTAGAGGTTGAATCGAAAACTCTCCGGTTGTCAACCCAGGCTACTAAGAGAACACGCTGATAGGCTGCTGCGACTTTGAAGACGCATCTGTTAATGAGCAGGTTCTCTCAAGTCACGTTATTCGTACATCTCTCACCACACATGCTCAATTCTTCTAACAATCCTGTTGTTTATGACAGCTGTAAAATAGTATATTGCATTACATGTGGTAGGCGATGGCCTTTTCGTGACAAGTGCAGTGTCTTTTGGACGAGTCTCGAAACACTGCACGAGTCAAGGAAAGGGCCTACCACGAGACATGCACACAACTTTTTACAACAAGATCATGAAAATTGTGAAAAAAACGCTACCTGATCGAAGTTGCAGGGGGTAGGGCGGTCTAGGGTGCAGCCCTGGCGGGGGTTCGGGGGGCTAAGCCCCCCGATTGAAAAAAAAAATCATAAGTTAAAATTATGATAAGATTACGATAAGAATAAATTAAATAAGTTTAACTGACAAATTTTTTCATCTAAAAAGAAGGAATTTAGAATCAGGATAAATGTATAGACCGAATCCATTTCAAATCAGGCAGATTCTACACTTGAAGTTGCAGAATCTTTCGGGGACAAAATTTGTTGTTTTTTAGAGGAAATTAGGCGATACGTATTTTTGCGATTTGCGAAAAAAATTTTTTCTACAGAGTTATGCATATTTGAATTTTTGGCTTTGTTTTTCAAAAAAACCCCAATTTTTTCTTTAAACTCGTATAAATTTTGAGCTAATTGAGATATTTACGATTTCTTTCCAGATTCTGGTAAAGTTTACTGTCTTACTTCGAAATCCGCGAGGAAATTAAAAAAATCTTCAAAATTAACCAAATGGCGGAAGTTTTTCTAAAAATGTTAAAAGTCGATTTTCTCAAAAAACCCACACTTATATTTTTTTCCAATTTTTTGGTTAATTTGTGCTATCATAAGAAAAATACCATGTGAGTTTAATGTGGGCTAAATAACTTTTGTGGGCAGGAGAATTTTTTTTCATAAAATCTAATTTTCGCATTTTTCTTGAAAACAACAATAGATACAACAAAATTTTGAAAATATAGTATGCACATTTGAAAAAGTTGCACAAAATGTTCTCTTATGCATTCATGATATCTTGTACCATTTCCGAGAAAAATGAAAAAATTCTATTTTCATTTTAAAAAAATTGTCCTCATTCCTGGCTTATGGAAATACCCACCATTTTTGTTGAATATTAATCCAGGTATTATTTATTTTTTAAACTGAGATTCAGATAAAGTTTTTATACATTGTTGAAAAATACCTTGATACATGTGATACATATTTGAATATATTGCAGATAAAAACTTTCCAATCAACAAATTTCATGTATTGGCATTGTTTTGTAACTTAAATTGTTTCAGCGAAAAATTTCAAAATTCGAATTGATGAAAAATAATTTTCGGATGATAAAAACTGTTCAGCCAACATAAAACTAACATGGAGTTTTCCTCATATGAACGTATATATTTTTTTAATATTCAATAAAAATGGTGGGTATTTCCATAAGCCAGGAATGAAGACAATTTTTTAAAAATAAAAATTGAATTTTTCCATTTTTCTCGGAAATGGTACAAGATTTCATAAATGCGTAAGAGAACTTTTTGTAGAACTTTTTTAAATGTGCAAACTATATTCTCAAAATTTTTTTGTATCTATTGTTGTTTTCAAGAAAAATGTGAAAATTCGATTTTATGGGAAAAAGTTCTCCTGCTCACAAAAGTTATTTAGCCCACATTAAACTCACATGGTATTTTCCTCGTGATAGTACAAATTTAACAAAAAATTAGCAAAAAATATAAGTGTGAGTTTTTGGAGAAAATCGACTTTTAACATTTTCAGAAAAACTGCCGCCATTTGGTTAATTTTGAAGATTTTTTCAATTTCCTCGCTGACTTCGAAAGAAGACGGTAAACACTACCAGAATCTGAAAAGAAATCGTAAATATCTCAATTAGCTCAAAAGTTATACGAGTTTAAAGAAAAAATTGGGGTTTTTTTGAAAAACAAAGCCAAAAATTCAAATATGCATAACTCTGTAAAAAAATTTTTTTTCGCAAATCGCAAAAATACGTATCGCTTAATTTCCTCTAAAAAACAACATATTTTGTTTACGAAAGATTCTGCAACTTTAAGTGTAGAACCTGCCTGATTTGAAATGGATTCGGTCTATACCTGTTTATTTTAGCAGGTTTATTTTAAAGAGAACACTTTGAAGAGTATAACATTTTGAACTAATTTAAATTTTCCCCCAACTTTGACTTGAGCAACTATAGCGCACCTAGCGGCGGAGAGGCTACCGGCTTTTATAACCCTATTTCTGAATACTGTCACGCGTTTGTTCGGTTTTCTTCAATAGTTAAATCATTGTGATATTAGCGAAAATAGCAAAAATGTCAGATTCGGACGAAAGTTAAGTCTTTCAGTGCACGCCTCCTGTTTCTGCACGGTAAGTCGCGAGACGAGCGCGCTACAGTTGTCGCTGAAAACATCAACCTATTTCCGTCTTTATCCAACTATCTTCCTTTCACTTATTGTGAAAATGTGGAATGCTTACAAAAAGAGGCCTTTTCGTAAGCATTCTTCATTTCGTACGTTCTTTATTCGCATCGTTCGAAATGCGCCACATTACACACAGATCATAAGTACGAAAACACGCCATTTTCATGATAGTGTTGTAAAAATCTTATACAGTGTGTTCAAACAAGTTATTGGCCTGTAATTCTCGGGGCGGGACAAGTTGCCTTTTTTCGGTAGGAGTATAGTGTGTCCGAATAACAGCCAATGCGCAATGGGTGTTTTCTACTTTAAATAAGAGGTGAATATGCGAGCCAGATGTTGATGTGTGTGGAAGTAAAATTCTTCCACCAGAAGTTCTTGATACCATCTGGCCCTGCAGCGGAAAAGTTCTTCGTGCCCCTGAGTGCTTTTTTCACCTCTTCGGCAGTGATTTATGAACATTCCTCGTCAGATCTTGCATACCTCTCTCCAAGAAGCCTCTAACTCGTTGGGCTGGGATGAATTTCTGACAAAAAAAGGAATATCGGTGAAGAGGCGGGATAGGTTAGTGAGAAACTGTTGATTCTCTGGAGGGGGCCCTATATTTACCGCGAGTGGGTAGGATATATTTCGCCCAAGCGACGTTCATTGGCTGATCCGGCCTTGTATCGATGCGCTTGCTCTAAGCAACTTATTCAACTGCGCATGTGCTAAAGACCACGGAAGATTTGAAATCAATAAATACCATCGATAATAATATATCGATAAATACACCCGACATTCGTAGAACTGCTGGTCCACGCAGTTTCTCAGCTCAAGGGGCGAGAGACGGTGGCGACTCTTGCATGAAAAACACCAGCAGCGTACGTACAATATTATGTATTTCAGTTGGAAACGTTTCAGACGGCCCCGATTCGCGCAGTTGAAAAAGTCGCGGACTGGCGGTCCGGTAGAGCTTTTGCGCATTTGTGCATCATGCATGCTAGTGTTTTTCCAGTGTTTTTGTTTAAGCACAACAATTTTCCAACTAAAACTCAATGTAAAAGAATCAAAAAACGACTCGAATATTTCGCGGAATAGTGAGTTTTCTAGCATGGCTTCGCGGCCATGCTAGGCTAGGTGGAAATGTCAGCCGTCAGGAGTCTAGCATATGTGGGACTGCCACTGCACATGCATTTTTGGAGAAAGTATTCTGAACGTAAAGGTTAGTGATGAAGGTCTGAAGAGTAATATTTCTCAAGTGTAAAATCTAATTTCTTAGGCATGTCCCATTTTTTGTCGATTGACGACCTTTCAGTTTCACGAAATACATTAACTATCCGAAATTTAAGGTTGGAGTACCACTAACCTGACATTTAGGATATTTTATTTGATTTCGTGGAATTAGAAGGTTGTCAATCGACAAAAAAATGGAACATGACTAAGAAAATACATTCTACATTTGACAAATACTACTATTCGTGCATTTATGCCTTTACGTTCAAAATATTTTGTCGAAACAGTCGTATGACGTATTCCCATGACGTCATACTGAAATACTTAATTCAAACCAACGAGGGCGCTCTTCGGTCCTCTTTTTCATTGGTCAGCCACTGACTTGGAGGAGAATATACAGGGACCGGGAAATAAGGGAGATGGGAAATAGGTGAGACTGCACTGTTGAAAATTAGCTCTGCCATTTTAGTGCGTCATCCGTTTGCTAGTACATAACCAGAACTATTTTGCAGTACCACTCATGTACTGGAAACCAATACTTCGAAGCATTGCAAGCCAGTACTGGCCCACTGCTGGCTCAACACAGACGCCGATTAATGGGACTCCGGATATCTATACTAGGCCGGTCGTTAATTTCCACCTGAGATGTGGTTCCATTAGTTTTTATGTGTTTTCAAAGATAGCCTCAAATTATACTCGTCTCAAAAAGAGTCTAGTAACGAATTACCCTACGTCCTCTTATGATTCAAAGCTACATGTTTTGTTTGATTAAGTGAATCGATTAGTCCTTATTCTAAGCTGTTTTGTGATGTTTTTATAATAAACAAATAGTACATCAAAACTGGTATTCATATGTTCATTTAAATCTTTGTTGCTTATAAAACAAAAAGTATACGAATATTCATATACCTTTGAGCAACGTAGTCGGCACTACGTATGCTTTTAGTTCTGAATCAATCAGAGCCCCTATGTTGTAATAGACTTTAATGTTTCTCTTTTGAGAAATAACTATCTTTATATTTTTTTGATGATGTTGATTTTGTTGAACAGGGTTGAAATTATTTCAAAGATGTAAGTTTTGTTGATATACTGATCATTGTGCTTTTCATTTCATTTTGAGGTTTTCGCTCCACAAAGTGGAGCCTTGTCAGGAATATCACAACATGTTCTATCCAAAATTTTGACAGACCCTCAAAAAAATTGGTGGACAGAATTGTAAGTGATAATACAATGAGTTATTTGGATGGTGAAAAACTTTTTTTTGTTTTTGTGTGTTTTTCCTCCTCAGGAATGGAAAATGAATTAATTGAATTACATTATTGTGGGCCAACACTTCATTTCAAAATTTTCCTGGGAGACCTACATGACGTCAAGTCAAAACTGTACGTCTTCCAGGAAAAGTTGAAAATGAATTGTTGGCCCTCGATAACGTAATTTAGTTGATTCATTCTCCATTTCTGGGGAGAAAAGACTCACAAAAACAAAAAACATGAGTTCCACCATCCAAATAGCTCATTGTTTTATCACTTACAATTATGTACCTAAATTTGTGTATTAAGATGTGTCAACATTTTTGATAGAAGATGTTACTAAATTCCTGAAGAATATGCACTTTGTGAAACGAAAGCTTGGACGTGAAAGTCAAGCCAGGGCAAAGGGACGCAAAAAAGCACGGTTTTCTTATTTTCGCGAATGCTATTTTTCAAACAAATTTTCGTACTTTAACAAATGTGCATTTGTCTTATGCGCAATAAAGTAAGCTTGATCATGATGTAAGTTGTATTTTTTGCAATTTTTCTTTTACTAGTAACTTTAAAAAATGTAGAGCTGTTTTGAAGGGTGTAACGGTCGCTGTTGTAACGCAATTATTAAAGGGTTGAACTTTGCAGTTTCTTTGGAATTTAAAACCTTTCATTCTAAAAGCCTTTTGAAATGTTTGAATGCTGATATTCGCGTGTCCAAATGATAATGTTCCACCTCGGAGAGATCGAATTAAAAGGTGCTAAGTCGTGGAGACCAAATAAAAAGGTGCTACAGAGGTCCCCGCGCGAGTTAATATCTTTTAATTGTGTCACTATGAGTTAGCACGTTTTCATTTGGTCTCGCCGAAATGGAACCTTGCCGATATACGGAACATGAAGAAATAATTTTTAAGGAGAATGAAGAAGGAGAAAGATAAAAGAATGAGATAAAGATTTGAAAGATGTGTACTATGAGCTCTCAACAAATTTAAAAAAACAACCCTTCCACTGGTTTACTTCTTCCAAGAATACTGTGAATAACCTCAGATTTCAACATGTTTGAAAACCCAGTAATAGCCCGTGGCATAAAGTGAAGGGTTGTACACGAGTAATCATATAATTATGGTAATCTGAAAAAACAATTTATATAAAGATCAGGTATTTCGCTATTTCTTTACTTTAAAAATTTATTTTACGACAATCTTAAGATTCTGAAAAAATTCTCAAATACAAAGTGACAAAATGAGACATTTCAGCAATATGATTCTTCAGCTTTGAATAAGTTGCCAAATAAACTACGTTTTGTTTCCGCAGCAAAATTTGATTGCCCAATGACCAAAGAAACGTTGTTTTTAAATTAAATATGTCAGGTTTTTCAGTATTATACAGATTTTTTATAAACTAATACATAACTGTGTAATTTTTTCACAGAACTAATTTCTTTCTTGACTCTTATTTTTCCAATTTTTATCATAAAGATCATATTTAGTAAAGAAAAATTGACATTCCCTGAAAATTATCATAGATATAAACATTTCCATACATAAATTGTTCCTTCTGGCCAAAAACTTATTGGAACGGTTCGGATGATGTTGCTTACGGTTGATGTAGGATATAATAGGTAGAGGTTGAAGCTGTGTTGAAAATGCAATAGTAGAAAAATTATTTATGTAAGCATATATAAGAATCGCTTAATGAAAAATAGGACAGTGTACATTTAGGGAGGGAGATAGGCGTCTTTTTGTCGCGCGAGATCGGATACATTGCTTGTTGCCCCAGGTCTCTTGCGTTTTTCATACAAGTGTTGCAGAATGAAATTTTTTTCCAAAGAGGGTCCGATTTGTGGGCCGAAACGTTGCTTTCTATATAACATGAAAAATTAGAATCAATGACGCCACAAAAGAAATTTTCTTCTTTTCATTTTTCATTATTTTCATTATAATTTTTCATTATTTTTTTCATTATTTTTTTCATTATTTTTATTATAATTTTTCATTTTTCATTATTTCATTCATTCATTATAGTGACTAAGTGATTTATTTAGTTATGTATGATAAAGATGAGTCTATAAAGTTAACGTTGGGGGTATAAGTGCGAAAAATAATTTTCTTCTATTAGAAATTTACGATGGGGATATTTATTAATAAAAATGTTTATTAACCACACAAATGATTCAACATCGAATAGTTTTAACTTTATAAGTAGCTCTAATCATATCATTGAAGAGCACAAAAAGATATATTAGAAATCGTACATCACAGTTAAAAAAAAATAATGCCAATAATCTTTAAAATACATAAATATCAAAATCTCTTTGAACATACTGGCTGCAATTGATTATCAACATTAAATTTGAGACTTGCAAAATAGAGCCGTTCTCGGCAGTAAATAATGTATGCAATATTGAGTTTTTAGCAACTTTAAAACAAAAATTGCGAATGGATTTAGAATCTGCAGAAACACGCAAAGTAAATTTGTGTAAGAAATCAATTTCAATACTATCATCTAATTGTATTTTTAGATACATTCCTTTAACAAATTAAATGTTTCAAATTAACAGTTTTTTAACACAATCATATCTAATAAACAGAAATATACGGATAAAAAAATTCAATTTAGTTAGAAGTAACACGATTAAAGCCTTATATTTTGCATAGGAGTTCAAGATATATACAGACAAAATATTGCTACTTTGAAACATGCAAAAAAAACTATAATAGATTATGATATATATCTGAAGTTTGTCTTGCAATCTGGTCATAATTGGAGCTGTGCAATGCGCTATGATCGTGAATGTTGATACAGTCGTCTAAAATTTCTAATATTCGAAACTGAGTTTTTTTTTGAAATTTCAGAACCCATCAGCCATTTAGCTAATCCTTATTGAAACTCGGATAATAATATTAATTGTTTTTTTTTATCAACAAAAAATTTAATTTTGCAAATTCTCTTGAATAATGAATTAAATATTCAAACATTGCGGGGCAGCGGGAAAAAGCCACGCATATGATTATTTTCTATGTTGAATTCATAATATCAAATTTTAATCCAGCTTCATAAAAAAAAATATTGGATATTCTATGTTCTTACCTTTTCCAAAAAATTTTGTTGTACAATTTATTTCCACCCCATTTTATTTTCACCTTGATCATTTTTTGTTTGAAATGTCTAAATCAAATAGAAGAAGAAAATAATACAACTAATCTAATATAAGAACAGCGTACGCACCACTGATAACATTGTGCTAATCTTTGAGCCGAATAAAATATTCTCTCCTCCGCTCGTACGACAGATATCGTCTTTGTGTTAAATCAAATAACATTTTTAATGAACGACTCTAACTTTACAAACTGCTTTCCTCCACTCTACATTGCACATGCATTTTTAAAATCCCTATTCTAAAATATAATTCAACAAGATAAACTGTCTCTGCAATACCTCTGCTGATCTTATTTTTTCTGTCTTCTGCTCTAAATTAATTAGAGGCGGATTCGAAAAAAACAATTGTTTATACTTTATTGATAGACCAGTTTTGAAATCTTGAAATTGCACTAACATGCTGTGCAGATTTTTTTTATGTGACTTGAAATTTAATAAATTTGAATCAGTCGAAAATATTTGATCATTTAATTGGAGTGAGTTCATTCACTGTTGTCCGGGTGTTCATTCGCAAAAATAACCCCGACTTTGCATTTTGTGATGAGAGCATGGAATTTTGAATTAGTCTTCTGTAGCCTATATGGAATCAATTTGGAGTTTTAGCCACTTTGGGTCTCCATGAAGGGGCCTTATACTACAATTTGTTATAAACATATTTATTATTATTAAGCATTCGCTAAAAATAACTACATAGATGGATTCTACGTGAAAATTTTTTAAGGAAACATGTGTTACATTGTTACTTTCTTGTCCCAATTAGTTCTAACGATAGTTTTCAGCACGAACCGGAAGCAATGGCGCAATCGCGAGCTGCGGAGAAGTGCTGAAAATATTTCCGAGCCATAGAAATTTGGAAAGATCTCCGTTGATTCATACACGGAAAAAAAAAGTGCTGGAAGCTTTCCTAGACCGTGTCTGTGACTTTAGGATGGGTCCAAAAGCATTTCAAAATGTCAAAATATCGTGATCAGAAAATTATACAACTAATACTTGAAAATTATAAGACTTCTTAGATTGCGTCAAGCATAGTCAAAGAAGCCCTCCCAGACTACATAGACAAATATTTGAAGCACTCCTAGACTGCATCAACAAAACATCTACAGACAAATTTGTGATCCGTTTAACACTCCAACATTAAAATTTCGAGGACAGTGAAGGAAGCGTTCATAGACTGTCAAGTCAGACATTTTATGTGAATGAAAAATAAAAAAATTGTTTTTTTAATTTATAATATTATTCTCTATAATTAATATATTTATTTTAATACATTAAAACACACTGTCACTACTTATATTGATCGCACACTTTTAACGCTTCGAAAAATCGAACGCACGCTACGGGGATTCGAACTACCTACATTCTAAGGTCTAGAGTCTAAACTAACGCAACTTATCCTAACCGCTCGGCTATTCATTGAAGTTGAAAACACGTTAAAAAATCTTGGCATCGTGCTGTGGCTAAAAATTGCGTGGGCGCGCAATCTTTTTGTGTAAATAACTATGACAAGAGACAACAAGAGATGATTTCACTTGAATTAAATTATATTTCTCAAATATTTTAACTAAAATTGTTTGAATAATTTATTTCAATTTCTGAGCTATAAAAAAAATAATGACACATTTCAATTCTACGGGGAAAAATATAAAAAGTCCATTTAATGAAATTCTTTTTTCTTCAAATAATTCCATATGTGGTATGAATAAATAATAACGTTGTGAATGATAACATTTCTATTAAGAAAGTGAATGATGTTATTTTCTTCTTCGAAAATTGAAGAATTTAATACGAGATTAAACAAATTAATAATAAAACAATAAAAAATGAAAGCTTGTGTTTCATATATTTTTTGTAAGATGCAACGTTTTTAAGTTGCACAGTTATAAAAAATTTATTTTAATAAAACTGACGTATTTGCAAAATTATGCCAAAAAATTATTGCTAAAAAATTTGAAGTTTGGCCAAAAGTTTTTTGAATTTACACTCTTAAAAGACAAAGGAGTTATAGATTCAAAAATACTTTTCGTAAATTGTTATTAAAAAATAGTTATTTCGAATCGAATTTCTGTTCAGAAATAGCAATTTTTCAGCAAAAATTTATGAGAAGTATTTTAGATTCTATATCAAAATAATAATTTTTTTAAATCAATAATGACGCTGTTAGAACAATTATTGTCTATCTGTTTAAAAAAATAACTCAGATATTCGTAACTATCGACCTTTCAGTACTTAGTGCTTAATGAAGTATTATAGTGATGGTGATTCGTTTAATTCTGAAACAACTTTTTATTGATTCATTAAGATTTTAAATGTTAATAAATTTGTATTCAAATGATTTTGGAGTGGAAAGAAACACACTTTATTCTAAGGCACATCTTTTTATTTCAATATTTTCATCAATATTTTATGTACAGAAATGCGAAGTTATAAATATAATCTGCTTACATCCAGCTTTTTGCGATGTAATAATAACCATCTGCTAATTTATTTCGAACAGAAATAGGCATATTACACGTAATATCGCGAAGATTGAGAATGGCGTAGGAATAGTTATTATCGCTAAAAATTTTGTAAGCCTGCAAATGTTCGTTGAAGAAGCAATCGTGCAACAACTTTGTTATGATTTCAAAATTGTTGTGGGAAACAAGAATTGCCTTAACGAGGTGGAACTGTGGACCGTTTTCGGAGAACAATGTCAGAATGCTGTTAATTTTTATTTTGTGGCCTAATCGCAATATCCACTTTGTTGAAGAAATTTTATCTCCAATAGAATAAGGTAGCAAGTGAATGAAATGTTTCACGTCATCTAAATCTTGGATATTTAAATCCTTTATGCGACCAGTTGTAAAGGGGTCTGAAATCTCGTCTCGAGCTAAGAATCTGTAATTGAGTTTCAACTGGTGTTTCAAAGCAATAGTGTGACAAACATTTTTTCTGCAAATAGCCACATGTGAAGTCACTTTCCCTTCCCTATGTTTGCTTTCGTTTCGCATGGAGCTAATTTGAGGAAGAGGTCCAACTGCTTTCATTATCCTCGGATAATGGATGAGGAAATGGTGCTTGGGCTTCATGTGATTTGGATGTTGTTTGGAAAGTGAAGTTAGGTATTCTGTGATCTCTGTATCCAACAACATGTAGGCATTTTTGTGTATTGCCTTACTATGAACTATTTCAACAATTGTTTTCAATTTTGTAAGTAACTGCCAGTGAATATCTTCTTCAGGAACTAGTGGGCCAACAACAAGGAATAAGCTGCGGAATAAGTTCAACATCTCAGCTGATGACAGAATAATATAACCATTTCTGATATGTTTTTCTGAAACAGGCGGAGGCTTATTGACATTATCGTCAACTCCATATTGGTAACCTGCAAGTCTCAAGTTTAAATCATCGAGTGTAAAGTAGTTCGCAGTAAAAATGAAGTGAAACAACATGAGAGGTAGATCGTAGCGTAAAATACCTTCTGCAATATCATGCTGTATATCGACAGTTAAATTTTTCACCACGTGAAAATCATCAACTTGATTAAAAACACAAAGTTCTTTGATACCGGACAGCGAGACGTTTTTTTTTTGATAGGCGAGTAGAATAATTTGCATCATCACGCAAAACGCAGTCACGTTCATTAAAAATGCTGTGTAGATATTTTTTTTCTGTTAGACAAAATCGGCAGAAGAAATTTGCTGAAAAGCTTTCAACTAAACCCAGCATGGAATGTAATCCTAAATTATCACCCAGAAGTAATATTAGATCAAAACAAATTTGTTTCCTTTGATTGTTTACTGTGACCGTTATCCCCTCTTTTTGTAAATATTGCAATTCTTCAATAGCTTTCGTGAAAACAATTTTATTAGAAAACTGAAGCCGATGCTTGCTATTAAATAGCATAAAGAGAAAGATATTCTCAACTTTGGAACGAAGTTCTGGCGGTAAAATAGCGATATTTAAGTAAAAGCCTCCACACTTGCTAACTCCCTTGTGACTACCGAGTGGATTGTTGTTTTCATAGTCGTCCGAGTAGGCTTCGACAGGCATTCGGATTGTATCAGGAGAGTTTTTAATTTTCTCTTTCCAAAGAGAGCCCTGCACAATATTCGTTATTATTTCTGAATTTTGTTGAACTTCATTTAAATACTCCAATGTTCTATCTAGTACTCCCGGCAATTCAAAAAAAAGTTTCAAAACTCGTCGAAGAGGTAAAAACTGTGCAACGATATCTTTATGTTTTATTTTTTTTCGCCTTCTTTTTGTACTAATACTTTCGCTTCTCCAAGCTTAACATTTATTGGAGTTATAAATGTTTTGCAATTCTTGAAATAAGTGAAGCATTTTGCTTCCGTGTCGAAATTTTGAAAAGGAGCCGAAAATTTGTTTAGAATATTATTAACTTCTTGAACTGTCAAGGAATCTTTATCGGAGTGTTTGACGCTTTCACGGATTTCTTCCTTATAGAACTGTGTATTCTCTTCGAATAATTTTGAAACTTCTTTTATTATCTCATTGACTCGTTTCCTTGCTATATCAGGATAACTATACAATTTTGCAACGAATAAGCATATTTTATTTTCAAACGGATTCGATGCCTTTACACTCGATGCATTTAAAGCTTCAAAAATCAGAAACTCATCTTCAAATATTTCCCCACAATCATCCGACGAACTATCCGAATCTTCACCTAATAATGCCTCAGACGAGATTTCAGAACCCTCTGTATCTACAAATAATACAGGCTCGGTATCCAAATAATGTAAGGGGTCGGCTCTATCTTCTTCAATATTTCCTTCAGTTGAAATCATAACCTGCTCATTTTCTGAAGGTAATGCGGACTTATGTTTATTAATGCGATGTTTTTTATACGATTCAAAAATAGCGTATTTATTAGAGCAATCATCCTCCACACAGACAAAAATGTTCGATAATTTGTGCGATAATTCAACGTGACAAATTAGGCTTCTATTTTCATTGAACCTTATATCACAGGAAAAACAACGGAACATTTTGACGTATTCTGTACCTTCAAAAGTACTAAGCGAACTATACTACCCACTGAAACATTAACTGCTTCGTCTTTTCAAGACTTCTGCAATTTGTTTTGCAATTGTTTTCACTTTTAAGGCAACGCCTGTGGGAGGAAGTGGAATTTCGTATATTGCGAATTGAATGAAGTACCAAATGTTCGACGAATCGGCTGGATACTTAGAGTCAAGCGCAAAAAATGACTTAAACGTTAAGTCAATAGCATCGAGGAACGACGTCGTTTCGTACCAGTAATTGTTAATTACGACGAAGATTTGTCGACATTGAACAATGGCCCCACAATCACAGTCACAGGTTGCAAAGTCAATTTCTTTGCTAGTAAAACCTTCCTCAGGTCCTCTAGAGTTGGATCGGCTTCATTCTCTGTCTGAAATGTCACATGCAAAAACCATAAATATTCAAATAATTCTAATTAATGTTGTTTTTTTAGAGAACATAAGGTGATAAGTATTTTTCAGATTTGCAAGAAAAAATCTGAGAATTTATGCGTTTTTGAATTTTGTGCTTGATGCTGGCTGAATAACTCTCGTAGCCAGGAGAATTATTTTTTTTTTACAATCGGATTCTCTATTTTTTCTCTGAAACAATAACAGATACAAAAAATGTTGAGATGAAAGTTTGCACGTCTAAAAAGATCCCTTGGAAAATGTCTCTTGTTCTTTTGCGATATCTATCATGCGGGCTGAACTATTTTTCAGGCCAAGAGAATTTGTTTTTCCTAAAAATGTAATTGTTGAATTTTTCTCGTAAACGATTAAAGATTTTGCAAAAGAACGAAAGCCATTTTTCATAAAACTTTTTCAGATGTGCAAACATTCATTTTAACGTTTGTTCGTATCTGTTATTTTATCCACTAAAAGGTAGAAAATGCGATTGTAAAAAAAAATAATTCTCCTGGCTGCATAAGTTATTCAGCCAGCATCAAACTTACAAGATATCTTCATTATCAAAGTAAAAGTTCCAAAAGAAAATTAGCAACAAATTTGAAGATGGCTTTTTTGAGAAAATCGATTTTAATTCTTGCAGGAAAGCCGCTGCGATTTTGTAATAAATGTTTAAATTAACTCTGTATGATTCAAATTGGATTCAGTCAATGACAACTTAAAATGTGTTGCTCTTACCGGAATTACTAGCAAGTAGGTATCCCGCTTGTCATTCGTTTTCAGGTTTTCTTTGCCTTTGGCCCGGGTTGTGGTACTTTCGACTACTTCGTTTTCAGAGGTTGAATCCCTTTGTAGTTTTCTCTTTCTGCTTCGATTGGCGTTATTACACGGTATTAAATTTGGCAGTAGATACAATATAACAGCACTCTGCTGGTCTGAAAACGGGTTAACTACATTACCAATAGGAAGTCGTGAAAATGTGTATATAAATATCATTAATAATTAAATAATACCGAAGGTCAGTGATGATAATACATGTAAGTAAGTTTTGTCGACATCTGAAAGTTGTGTCTCTTTCAAAAGCTTAACTATGTAATCTCCTACTATTCCCCATTTTTCGAATAAGCAATTGCTTTTTGTAGGGTGGAGTGCATCAAAATCAATTCGTAGCTGTAAAATTAAGTAGGTATGAAAAAGTTTGTATGGAATTACGTATTAATAACAATAAAATACGCTCTTTGATATATAATTTGATGAGGTAAAAGACATACCAAGTCACGTCCTATTTGTTCCCGTAGGGGCTTAAACATTTGCAGATAATCTTCGATACTTTTCTCTGCAATAAGTAAAATTTTTCTCCGACAATCATGAGTATCTTTCCAGTATTGTGAAACTTCGTCTATATTCTCCGAATGAGTTTCTAAATAATCAAGCTTGTCTTTCTCAGATGCTGTAAGTAAATCACATGATAATTCTATCAGTTAAAAAAATTTTAGTACATGATATATTTAAAGGAAAAAATTGTCTCACGTGCGAATGAAATACTGTGTTCAATAACACTGTTAGAAGAATCTCTTTTCGAAACTCTTTTTGGTACTATAATACCATCTTCTCTCAAATTTCCTTTGACATACATGTAGTGGTTCAGCAATTTTCCTGCTGATTGCACTCTTTCTCCATTTTCTACTCGAAACGGAGTAAAATAAGTATCTACTAACTCGCATGGAAAGAAACGAGCAATGGTATTTGCAAAATGTAGAAATTCTTCTTTTTCAATTCTGTGAATAGAATATAAAAATAAAAGGGGTGATCGAAAGCTCGCGAGCTTTTGATAAGTTTGAAAATATCATTTGTTTAGTTCATTTCTTATTACCATTTAATTGCCTTTAATTTAAAAACTATTATATTTCAATTTCACATTTTTCGGTGAAAGATTTCTCAAAATTTCTGGAGAAATTGATAAATCATCTAGTTTAGAACTTATATTATTGGGGAAATTTCAATTGTATTTGTAATCTTACAACAACAAAATTACGTACATCCAGTCTTCCAGTGGTTGTCCTTTAACATAATGCCTTAATAATTGAGCTTTTTTCTTCTCAATAAAAGAGTGCACTAAAAGTTTCCTGGTCGCTTCAGTGATGAATTTGTCGTGCTGTTCGTATGAAGTAAACACTATTTTAGCATTCGTTTCGCTACCCAACAGTTGCCTTAATTCCTGAAAAATTACAAATTTAGTATACGTTATATTTACCAAATAGTAATTGTTCATGAATTGTTTACTTCAGTAAATACAAATTTGAGTACAAAATTTATAGTTTACTTTCAGAAATGTAAAGTTACTATTAATTTACTTTGAAACCAGGTTCTGATGTCCACGTACTATTATTCGCACAATCTTTATCAGTAACTGTACTTTCCCTAAATTCTCTTAAGGCTGCAGGCGCAACCACTGACTCTGACCTCGAATTTGACAAATCTTTCAATTCGCGAGACTTGTTATGTGATAGCCACGAATTGTATTCATGCGATCCACTTGCCACGATTTCAATTTGTTGAGGATTACAAAGTCCCACAAAACTCTGAAATCAAGGAATAAACCTATTAATAACATAGACATGTATTTGGTGTCAATTAATATTAAATAACACCTAAAAAATAAGACAAAAAATTAGATATTTACACTCTTCGACACCACATAAGCCTCATACCTCTGCATCTACACACTCCATTTTCTTCCTGTAGAACACTAATAATGGATATTTTTTTCATTCAACTTGAAAACAAAATTATCCGCAATTACAAACTTATTAATAAATTTACTAATTTTTCATAAAATCATAAGATACTAAATATAAAATTTCAACATTATATAAATTTGTCGATCTAACCCCCTAAACTTATTACATCAGGTCCGATTTTACAAGAATTTGAATACCTGATAAGTCAAATTGTAACCTGTACCACTTAAGCATTTACTGCTACCTCATGCTTCAATATTTGATAGCTGCAAGATAATTTGCTCAATGTGAGAAAATACTTACGTGTGATTAACCTTTAAACAGATGTAAACACTACATGTCTTCACTTGTCTTCACCGCACTACTTCTTCTTTTTTTTTTTTTTTTTGACACCGCGCATGTGTCTTGTCAGCAACCGGATCTGCCTCTACAAAGTCTCGCGGAAAGTCAAGGAGTGTTTCCCTGATTCGTATTCGAGGTCTTCGTTCCTGAATCACGCACTTATTCAATTCAAGTCAATACAAATCTGAAGAGTTATTTTTATAACCATTTCATGACTGTATACAATTTTTTTCGTAAACTGGCTGATAAAAATTCCAAGATTGTTGCTCGTTGACTGTGCTTGAAAACTTCCATAACTTTTTTTAATTTTCCCTTGAAAATACATAACCCCTTCATAGAAAGTACGCCAGACTTTATAAAAATGATGGCCCGTCCAAAAGTCCAGCACTAATCGAGGAAACTTTCCAAGACTTTTTTTTTCCGTGTACACGACGGTTTTTTTAACACTTAAAATGATTTCGGGACCCTTCACGACTGCTCGAGTAAAAATGATGAGTATGGGAGTGATCAATTATTGACTGCAAAGTAGAAAAAATGAATGGTAAATGAGACAATTCCATACTTCAAGTATATTAAATTAGGACAGGTAAAGTATAGCTAAAGTATGGCTGAAGTATGTGTACACGGAAAAAATAAGTTCTCGAAACTTTACTTGACTAGTCAATCATTCTAGGATAGGCCACTTTTTGTTCAGAATCTCGTATAATTTTGATTAAATAACCGCAGACTTCATTGAAAAAGTGAAAAAAGTCATCGAATTTTTGGATTTTGACAAAGTTCTAGACAAGCATTCAATTTTTCATAAAAAGTCCTCCAGATTCCACAAGATTTGGAATACAATGACTCTAGCATAGAAACGAATAACTGATTTATAAGTTGTCGAAGAATTCGTTGACTGTCTTCTAGATATCGATATATTCTCAATGTACAGTCACATTGGAAGCTTGTATTAACACTCAGTAACGCTCAGGTGAAGTGGTATACGTATAAGTCTGAATGGAGTCGCGGTCACCGGCAATGAACAAATGAGTGCGGATTTAAATTTGGCTCTTCACTGAGATTTGTGCAAAATATTCAATGTGTCAAGTTAGCCGTAGGGTCTAGTTGTTAGAGATAAGTTGCGTTCGATAGGCGTTAGGTAGTTCGAATCCCGCCGACAAATTTGTTTCGATTTTTCATAGGTTCGTGTGTATCTGTAAAAATAAATATAACTTAAGGTGACTCTATGTGAATAAAAATATATTCAATTTAATCGCAAAATATATATTTTTTTTAACTTGGCTATACTGATTTCTAAAAACTCGTTAGGAGTCATCGAAAGTTTCATTGACTGGCTTCGAAGCATTAGTGTATCAGTGTTTCAAGAACTTTATTCCTCTGGTCTTCACATTTTCACTGAAATTATTTTTTACTTTCGACAACTCTTTCTACTTTTTAAACATGTATCAATTAAGGTTTGTAAGACGATTCTTCCAATTTATGACATACGTTTAGCCCTATCCTACAGTGGTTGACTCAGTCATTCAAAATTTCAACAACTAATTTTTTCCGTGTAGATGAAATATTGCTGACGTATAGGTGATGTATAGGATATACTTGATCTGTACTTGTATATATTGTTTATACTTCATCAATACTTAAGTATAGTTAAAGTATAGATAATGTTTCATTCATACGTAAATTTATACGTAAATTCATATGTAAAGTTTTGAACATAGAATGGCACTTTTTTTCAATATCCTAGCAACGGGATAAAACATAATGTATCATAAATGAAAGTTTGTTCGAAAAATTAAAAAGTTTGCGATTCAAGTAATTCAATGAGAAAAACATGTTTTGAATATTAATCATGAGTGGAACGCACAAGCAGGTTAATAAAATCCTTGAAATCTTGAAATTTCAAAAAACATCATTTTTTTCCAAAAATATTGGTAAGAGATCCTGCATCTTTGGTTTTTAAACATAGTATTATTAACATAGAAAGATTTAATCACACCAATGAAGAAGCGAGTATGTGGGCCTGCTCCACAGGAATGAAAATAGTTGAAAATCATGGAGGTGTTATAAAAAATAATAAACGATTGCTTTGTGTCTGCTCTTGTTTCAGCTTAGGGTTTTATTACTTTATAAGTAATTCGGACAAAAAAGTAAAAATGTATACATGTTCCTTTAGTAATTTTCCTTTCAGTTTTGATATTAGGCACACCGTGTTTTTAATGCTATTATTTCTGGTTAATAAGAAGTGAATGTGATAGTAAAATAATTAAGAAGAGATTTTGATGCTAGTTTGGATGTTGTGAGAAATTGTAGGTTTGTCCAAAGGCAAGAGCTGTCGAAGTATACAGGGTAACAAGGTCGTTGCCACGTTTTTCTGGATACGGCCTTCCAGGATGAAGAGGCAAAACGAGCAGAGAGTAGGAGAAAAGAAAATCAGAACGAGAAGGGTAGTTTAGTGCTTATTTCGTGAGAGTCTAGGGAGAAAAAGTCAGGTGAAAGAGGCTTCAGTATTGCGGGTCCTGCTCAGTAGTTGAAGTGGGACAGCACGTATGGAATTCAGCCCAACTGTGTCCATCGAACTTCGCCGCCGAAAGAGATCAGAGTCCTTGTTGCAAGGAACTTGAGTTAGCATCGCGTTGTTCTGAAAGTCTTATTGAAAATTGTTCTATACTTTAATTGCAAATTAACAGAAGAAAAGACTGAATTTGGAATGTGCGAAATGAAGATGAAATTTCATTCAAAGAGAGTCTTGCTTGAAGTTTGAACTAAGAGGAGAACAGCCATACTGTTTTATGCTCGGAGATAGAGTGGTGATCCTTACCGACGAGGCGGGTGCTGAAATATTTTTGTGAGACCTTAAAGTTCAATGTCCTTTTATAGATAATCACATCACTGATTCGAAAGAAGCGGACAACGAGCTGTTGAAATTCACTGCCTCTCTTGAGGGATGAGGCGTTTATAAACAGCAACTCGCACTGGGACCGAGAAATGACGTAATTTCAATCATTTCTTTAAATAGTCAGGAAATAGAAAATGGGTTTTTGAAATTGGTGATGTAGATGAAATTGTATCATTTCCAATCGCAGAAAATCTCGTAAACACAAAAAGTTGCAACTTTACACAATAAAAATCTACCTCTAACTTATTTAAGATAGTTTCATAATTCTAGAATTTAGCATTTCGGAACATAAATTAATTAGTTGATAGTAAATTAATAATTCTAGTTAGATTAATGATGGTGTTTTAAGCGATGTTGTTTGTCTGAGTGATATAAAATTTATAATAATATAATATAGGTATTTTTTTGACATACATCAGACCAAATAAAAGGAGATTAGTTGTTGAATCCTTTGTTGCACACTTTCAGTAGCCAACGTTTCGAAAGCGAAATGTTTTCCTCATGAGGACGAAACTTTTTAGAAGTTCATCAACATCTTAAATGTCTATAGATTTCTATTTCTCTTCTTGTTTGCTTGAAAATCTTCATTTTCCAGTAAAATTCTGTTTATATTAATTGATGCCATTTAGAATGTTTCGCATATTCTAAAATTCAAGCTTTCAACAGTAATTATTTCGTTAATCTAGTTAAAATTAGACCAGAGACATAACAGTCGTTTTGCTCCATTTTTGCGAAGAGAAATTGAAATTTAAAAAAATGGAATCTTCGCAAAAATGGAGCATAACGATTGTCATGTCTCTGATCTAATTTTAACTAAATTAACGAAATTATTACTGTTGAAAGCTTGAATTTTAGAATATACAAAACACTTTAAATGACATCAATTAATTGAAACAAAATTTAACTGGAAAATGAAGATTTTTAAGCAAAGTAGAAGAGAAATAGAAATCTATAGACATTTAAGATGTTGATGAAATTCAAAAAATTTTCGTCCTGATGAGGAAAACATTTTGTTTTCGAAACGTTGGCTACTGAAAGTGCGCAATAAAGGATTCAACAACTAATCTCCTTTTATTTGGTCTGAAGTGTGTCAAAAAATACCTATATTATGTTATTATAAATTCATAATTCTATGAACAAATACGAGGAAAAGATTATAATGTTAAAATTTCAATTGATTATAACGTCG
>CAKNXH010060396.1:154177-164736 GCA_932178445.1 Andricus quercusramuli
TTAATTTTAACTTTCTGAAAATTCGTTCGACTCCCGAAGCGTTTGAAACTTTCAATATCTAATTTACGCAATGAGAAGAATAAAAATCGTTATAAATTTTTAGTGATAATTAATTGAAATTCTTTAAATGACGTTAGTATCGTTATAAGATGGTGCATATTTTCTGAAATTTTTATCACAAAATTCCTATTATTGTAGAACTTGTGGCGAGTTGAACACAAAAAATTCGTATTTTGCGATTGCAGAAAAAAGTAACATTTTCTTGATTATTTCGAAAACTAATAAAGTTATCATATTTATTTATGGGACTAAAAATATGCGCAATAAAATTTCCTATTGGAAAATGTTATTAAAAAATTAAAATTTGACCTGAAAAAAAATATGACCCAGGGGCCAACTAAAACGACGGCGTTTCGGGCGTATCCCCTTTTGATCGCCAGCGGTTCAATTGATCTTCGTCTTCAGATCTTGGAGGACAATATCAGGCTTTCTAGCACTGATACGTTGAGTGGTGGAGAATGAGAAATTCCAAAAGACCTCACACTGATCATTCTCCACAACGGACTTAAGTTCCCGCTAGGCATATGACAAGACTGGAAATAGATCAACATCATAGAAGTGCCGGAAATGGTACTACGACACTTTTAGAGCCGCAGAGTGTCTTTGTATATACTCGTAGCCTGCATACTTCGAGCATCCACTGAGAACATGTCCAAGTGTTTCTGGCTCTTGCTTGCACTTTCGGAAGTTGGTATCGCCTGAATGTACATTCATTATGCGCTCGCGGTAAACTAGGGTGTCTATTACACCGTCTTGACAAGCAGAAAAAATCCCTCAGTCTCCGATCTCAATCTAGTAGACTTGAGAAACATGTTGGGCAGACCCATCGATAGCTCTTCTATACGTATAATCCCTTAGAATTTATCATGAAGGGGCTTGGCGGCATTTTCTCTTAGTAGAATCGGATGTTCTACTTCCTGTACACGACTTTTCAGCATCAAAGGTGCTAGTGATGCTAGGCCATGTGTGGTATCGCTGGAATGAAATGGAGACCAAGCTCCTCTGCGGTTCTATCTGCGGCACGGTATAGAAACGCCGTAGCATTTACAACTTCATGTTGATGTACGAGTCGCATAAGTGACTCTGTGCTATTTAGAACTTAGCAAGTCTCTACCCCCTCTATCTCGAGGGAGGTACATTCGAGGTACGCAGGATCTAGAATGATGACTTCGATGGATTGTCATCATCTTGCGTGTGCTTCGGTCAAGCTGCTTCAACTCATCGACGACCCATTTTATTGCACCAAACGTGTAGAGCAGTATAGAAGCGGCCAGCATATTGGTCGCCTGGATCTTATTCCTTCCAGTTAAATCGGAAACCCAAATTTTTCTGAGAATTGGGTGATACCTTTTTGCGAGGCTTGCTTTTAATACACGCACATTTTGGGGTTCCTCTTGCTGTATTCCAAGATATTTATATGTTTCTCCATTGCCAAGATGTTGGATGGTATTCCCGCCTATGAATTTAACATCCTGATCGTCACACGATGATGTAGTTTCTAGTTTTCCTTGGTGTTAATGGACGCAGGCACACTTGTCCAATCCATAGGTCATGCCAATCGCTTTAGAGTACCTATTTACCGCCACCATCAAGATGTTAAGATCCTCTTTTAAAGAAGCAAAGAGTTTAAGGGCGTCCATATAAAAGGTGTTAGACCTTGTATTCTCTTATGTTTAGCGGGCCACGTAGGTATCCAGAGCTTTTGCCTTGGAGAACAATAGATAGAGGCAAGAGGAAGATGCAGGAAAATATCGGACTCAGAGGGTCTCCTTGGAAGACCCCCCCTTTCATATGTGATGTAGCTGGTAGTCACTTGTCTTTTGTCAGATGTTATGACAATTGACGCCCTGGACAAATTGTGTCTATGCTTGATCGACTCCTGAGTAATACACCTGTCTATTAACAAGTTCTCCCTGCAACCTGCCAGTCCTGTCTTGCATTCACGTCGTTCAACTATAGCACTCAATAACGGCTCGATAGGTATTAATATCCTCTCTTTGAGGATGCCAATGAATAGCTTGTAGCTGGTGTTTAAACAAGCTATGGGCCTGTAATTCTTTGGACTTGAGAAATCTCCGGTCTTAGTGATCAGTACCATGTATCCTTCCACGAGCCACTGCGGGAGGGCTGTTCTCCGTTCAGGAAAGTAGTCAATGTACAAGCTAGATGTTGGTCCGTAGAAGTGAACTTCTCCCACCAAGAGTTGTTGATTTTATCTGGCCCTGGCGCTGAAAAGTTTTTAGTCCTAGCGATAACTTTCTTTACTTCTCCAGCAGTATTTAGTGGACCCTTTTCCTCTGGACCTTGTACCCTTTGCCTTCGGCAAAAGTTATGAAAGAGTGATATATCTGAAGCGTCTTCATTTATTTGATAACTAGGCGGATTTTCGACGGCACGTGACGTTTTATTGCAGAGACGAGAAAGATGAGTAGAAAAAGTTGAATTTTCTTGAACCTACTTTACTCGCCGTTCAAGGCGCTATTTCATTGTTGAAAGAGATTTTATTTTTTGCGTCCAGTGCTGCTTGATGGTCAACAGTTAACACTTGTCCAGCGTCTGATTTCTTCTCCTTGAGTATCGAGCAAGTACCCTAACTTTTTGAGTGAATCCTTTTTTTGTTGTTAGGTAGCTAATCACGCACTGAACATTTGATGCATGCCGTCTCGCCGTTTCAATTTTGAACCGAAGCTGTGCAATATGCTCGCGAGTCTTACTCCGACGTACTGAAGTATCGTTACTTCTATTGTTGCGGAGCATCCTCAGAAACTACACAGTTCAGATTCCAGAGATTGAAATCTTCGGGGAGAAAATCGGAGAGAGTAGTATGAGCTTCAGCTAAGTTGTCCATCCTGAGACTTTTTATTATTAATTTTTCGTTTAAACTTATTCTTGGGTGAAACTGGGTATTCACCACAGCCACGGACTAAGTCAAGTGACTGATGAGATGAGGATGTTATAAGTTATTTTCATTCGATGTTTGAAATCTTTGGCGACGATGTTTTAGGTATGAAATTAGGTGCACGGTGCAGTTTGCAGTTTGTCTTTACCGCTCTTATCCTTACACAGCGGCCGAGAGTGTTCGAGGTGATAACAGTCGCTTCCGGATGCTTTCTTATTGCTACCGTGTATCAATCCATAGGTTCTCAGTCGCTTGCTTCCTGATAGTCTAGGAAGTTTCTTACAATGCGACAGGTGTTTAATAACACCGCCTTCTGAACTGCTGCCAGTGCCCTACTGATTCCTAAATATTCAAAATGTTCACCGCTTCTTGCGTGCACATTGCCTATAGCCGTAATCAGAATAAGATGAATAGATGCACGTTTCACATTCCTCCAGATTGTCTTTACTCCATGCCTTAGCTCGCTATACTCATGAATCTTAGTTGTGTTGGTTGCCTGTAAATTTCGATTAAGTGGACAAGCAATGTCGATGATGTAGACTCTTGCACCAATTTCCGTACTGGATAGTACTGGATAGTCACAACCCAATATAAGATGTAATCTTCGTTCTCTGAAACGTGCATTGGAATGTATCTATAGAAAGGCATCCATTCTGTTAAGAGTCCCGGGTGTAGGTCAAGTTTTTGATATAGAATGCTTGCCACATCATTATGTCTGTGCGTATGTTCTTTTTGAGACATTACGCGACAACCATCAATAATATGTTGGATGGATCCGTTTGTATCACTACACACTCGACACCGGTGAATCACGCCTTGATGTCACACGTGTTTGCGATCATTTCTGGAGCTGACAACCCTGTCCTGAATCGCAAGGACGAATCCTTCCGTTTGCGGATACAGGACGCCCTTTCTCAGCCAAATATTAGATGCCTCTTCATCCACTTCACGTTGATCTAACGTTTTGGGAGGCTCGCCGTGGATGGCTTCCTGTCTCTATTGAATTACTAATTCCTCTATGCTTCCTGCCCTCATATCCTACGCCTCCTCTGCGGGCAAATTCAAGGGCGTATGGCGAAGATCCGCTTTACAGATAATTTTGTAAAGCGTCACATCTCGCTTGCTGTTAAAATTGTCTCGCAACTGTATTACTTGTAAGTCATACAGTTTTCTGACATCTACAATGCTTCTAACCCCTCTATGTCGTAGTAGAACTACCCTTTCAATCGCCGAATTACTGTGGTGCATTCAGTGTTTCATCATTTCTACGTGGATGATTCTGTTTAATCGTTCAAGGTAGGTGTTCGAACATTTGATGAGCCCAAAGGAGTACGTGAGGACAGGGATGGGATAGTTGTTGATCACCCTGATCTTGTTTGCCGAGTTAAGAGCACTCTTCTGAACCAATCTGATTCCTGTGGTGAACACAGTCGTTAGGTTTTCCTTAACTGTCGTATGCTGAATACCCTTAGATTCGAAAATATCCAGGTATTTATATGACTCGCCCTCAGCCATTGCCTTGATGTCATTCTCGAAATCCTTCTGTAGCTTTGTGGTCCCTAATTCTCCTCTGGTCAAATGCAGTGTTCTGCATTTATCTACTCTGAACTCCATGTGGATATAATTTGAATACTGCTTTGTGACATCGATAACTTGCTGCAGATTCTGGTCCAAACTATCGCATAGCTTCAGGTCATCCATGTATAGAAGATGGGTCACTCGATGAACATCCTCGTTATCATGTACTCGGAATCCCTGAGATATGCTATTTAGTGTTTTTCTCAGTGGGTTCAACGCTAAGCAGAAACATAATGCACTGAAGAAGTATCCTTGAAATATGCCCGTCGTAATGCGTATTGATGTAGTTATCCGTGGTTGTCCATGATCAAAATACTTGATTCTTGTACCCCAAAGCATCATCGCACGACATAGAAAGTCAATGATACGTGGGAAAATTCTGTATACTTTTAAGACTTCAAGCAAATAGTCATGTGGTACGGAGGGAAACGGTTGCTTGTAGTCAATGTATACCATGTGCAAGGTTCCTTATTGTTTACGAGCCTGCGTCATGGCAACAGCGTCTATGGTGCCTAGATCTTTACTACCTCGCGAGTTTTTACAATGTTCTTTTTGTTCTCCTGTAAGGATGTCATTATCGTCGCAGTGAGAACATACCTTATCTGCTATGATAGCTGTGAGACATTTATATGTTGTTAGAAGACAGGTTATTGGTCGAAATTCAGATGGATTTTGAGCGCCTGGTTTTGTAGGCAACATGTACGTAGTACCCTGAAGCGTGAAGCCTGGCATCAGATCTGAGTGTTCGATGATCTTCTGAAAACACCTTGCCAACGCAGGATGCACACTAGTCAAGTAATTGAGCCAGAAGTTGTGCACCATGTCCGAACCTGGAGCTTTCCAGTGCTTTCTACTTGTGCCCAAATTGCTTCTGTTATTTTTTCCCCAAACATCCGACCAGTAGTTATTCATGTCTTCCAACTGAGGGACTTCGTTGTCTTGCTGGTCATTTTGCTTTACACTCAGTTCACGAACAGAGCCTTTCTTCATCTGTCTGAAAGGTTCGATTTCGTTGCCTTCTTGCGATACCTTCCTTGTACCGACGCAGTCTAGCAGTAAGAGCATCAAGTCTCTGCCGTTCAGAGTCTATAATCTCATCCAATATCGCTACTGTCCATGTTCCCATGTACCGAGGGTGGATGATATTATTAACATGGTGGATCAGCTTCCTGGATTGATTTTCTTTCTTAAATTGAGCAGGTTGACACAATTTGCACCTTACTTTGCTGAAATCCATATCCAACCTGATCTTCCACGGTGGATCTCGCTCCCTTCCTGGGGCAAAGACTGCATTTGTAGGCCTAGTTCTGCGGCCCAACGGTCTAACGGACATCACAGCTGCAAAGTATACAACAGTGAGCACCTCTAACGCATTTTGTGTTGCGTTCGAATGCATAGGTAAAACCTTGCTGTTCAGGTATTCTATTAGTGCACGCATATCATTTGTGATGCTCATTTCGGGCGAAAAATCCCCTTTTGTTGGTTCTATATGTCTGAATTTCAGTAAAGGATCACCAAAATTCCTTTCAAGGTGTTGTAGTTTTACTGAGATTTCGCTGTTCAGATCACCGTTACTAATTTCCGGATGTGGTTCTAGTGGATCCTGTACTTGATGTTCATTATCCCTATCACCTATGCCTTTAGCTTCAAACAGTCCTTCGTTGTCCACATCTTCCAAGGGAAGTTCATAAATAGAAAGCTGTTGTTCCACTTGCATTTCTATGACAGCCGTTTCAACAGCCGAAAGCAATCTGCTAGTTCTGTGTACTTAAGTAAGAAGATTCGATGATATTCTCTCCTTTCACTTTACCTACTTTTCTTTGCCAAAAAATAAAAGCACATCACATCTCTATTCATACTGTATATCCATTTTAATCGCCTTCTTGATTGTCGAACCTTTCCTTCTGGCTCTGTTTGTATAAGGTCATCTACCTCCGGTGGATGTGCTGGAGCTGGATCATCACCATGTTGAGGAAGAACATCAATTGCAGCTGCTTGTTCGTGTCACGCGGCTTCCTATAACTGAAGTTCATTGCCGCCGTTTTTCCACGCCAAATCAACCTGTTGTTTAATCTCCATTTCTCGATCTTCTGAGATGTGTAAATCAGTCCTGATTCTCTTACTAGCGATAAGATCTCTTAGCATGACTTTCTCTGTTCGAGGATACTTTGCAGCAAATTTTTTTCTAAAATTTTATGCTTTTTCGCGTGGGGTTTCAAACTTTTCACTTTTACAATAGAGACGCACCAGTTCCCCATCCATGGTGGTATTCCACTTGATGCTCTCCCACGGTATTTCTGTTGAGGTGGTTGCCTGCAAATAGCTAACTCTAGCCAAAGCATCTTCAGCAGGCACACTTGATGTCTCACTACTTACCCTATGTCGCATATGTTTTCTCTGGCCAGCTGTTTGATTGATGAGATCTGCCTGACCATCTCGCTGCTCACCATCACCACCGTCTCGCATGCTGTGGGCCCCAGCGTTGGCTCCGGGGGCGCCCAGACGATCCTGGGGAAGCGACAAGCGTTTCAAAACTTTCAAAAGACTCTCCATTAAAATGTATGGGTTTTGGTGTTTCTATCAGTCAGTTTTCTCCTTGTTCTCTGCCTATCTGGCACAGAAAGACTTACGCGATAAGGAAAGGAGTAATGTGGGGGGGGGGGGGGGTATAGGCTTTTTTAGATTGATCTAGAATTCTTGTGTTATTCATTTAAATGACACGTTCGTTGGTTCATTATTTTTTTCATTATAGTTTTTAAGCGATTGCGAAAATGAGTGGAAATAAAAAATTTCAGTCGAACAGCAGCTTCGCTCCAAACTTGAAGAATTTATGGTAGCTAACTTGAACACAGCGTGGCTTATTGTCAGAGGCTTAGGACTTCCAGATATAGGCTCAACCATAAAGCCCCCTGTTACAGATCCGCACCTGTAACCCAGCACATTTCCCTAATTTTTTTCACACTTTCTCAGGAACCAACTAATTTTTTCACAATACCTCAACCCTAGGGGGCACTTGACTTTAATGAGTTAAATAACAGAGTAATAACACTAAAACTGCCGTCTAGGTTGAATCTCAGGACTCGCTTCAGGTTGTCTTAAAACTTTTCTATTTTAATTCGTACATCAGGAGAAAACTTCAAAATACTCTACAACATACTAAAAATAATTTTATTTCGAAGTAAAAAAATATGTATTCATTTTTTTCTACGAGAGAATGATTTGGCGTCGACGCGGTTCGAAAATTCCAAAATGTATATTTTTGGGCAAGCCTAGTGAAGAGCCTCACAAAGTTGTTAGGTGTGGTTCCCCACTTGGGCCCACTAGTATCCAAGGTATTTGTTTCAGGCGTCATTCACTCTATTGTCACTATGTTTACAAACTACTTGTCGCCACACTTTTCTGACCTGGCTTACTACTCTAGCTTCCTTCACGTCCATGCATTTTTTTCATACAAGCTCTCATGTTTCTATGGCTTCTTATGTCTCTTTGGATTAATGTGTCATCCACAGATTCTAACCATTCTTTCAGCGGTCCACCTCTGTGCATTCTTCCATTCACTTTATCTCTGTACACTTGCTTGGTCAGTCGTTCATCTTTCATTCATTCAAGATGTCCGAACCATCTTAACTGATTTCTTTTCCATATGTCAACTAGTGTCTCTCTTATACCACACTCTTTGAGGATTATCTCGTTTCGGACTTTGTTCGTCAGTGTTTAACCGCATATTGTGCGCAGAGGTTTCATGCCAATCGTGTTAATTTTACTATTGTCCTTTTCGTGACAGGTCCATGTCTCGCTATTGTATAGTACAGTCGGTACAAATATAGAATTATGTATGGCCATTTCAGCTTTTTTTGATACGTTTTTATTTCTGAGAATGGACCCAGGCATGCGCGGATTGTAACGCTACTTTTTTCCAAATCAAATATTTAATCTGGAGGACCCTTCAAAGAGCGTACAAAGACACTAATCATCATAAACGAGTTTTTAAATAAACAATTAGAAAGATAAAAAGAACCTGAATTTTTGGGCGTCAGTCCTCTCTTGGAACAAAGGCAAATCCATCCAACCAGAGCGAGTGAGAAAAGATAAAGGTATACAGAATCTGTATTCCAAAAAGCGGGAAACTCACTGAACGCCAAACGTTGCAAGACACACATAAGATATTATAAACTCTAGCAAAAGGATCCACCTTAACTCAAAACAAACATCGATCCAAAAAAAAGCAAGGTAAAAGGTAGTCGAAAGTCCGAAGATAAGTTGACTCAAAAAGACTTTACAAAAATTTTACAAATAATCGATAATAAAAGATATTAAGTTTGCCGGGTAGGTAAACAGTAACAAAAATAAATGAAACCAAAAGTAGGGTCTACCAAACCAATAGCTCAGTCTTAACTCAAGATTGCTAGAGGGGGGGGGGGGGGGGTTACGTAATTACAAAAGCTCACGTTTCCCAATCAGAATAGTTAACAATAATTTATTCAAAACAAGAAAATAATTTAACAAAGAACATATGATAGCAGACAAAAGAGGACAACAAACACATATAAATTTAAACACAACTCGTAATTCAGAGTTATAAGGCGAAAAAAATAACTTAAGTAAAATATAAATAACAAAACAAGTGTATAACGGCGGGACACGTAAAACGATTGTCGTTTAACAAATGAATAGTAGGGGTTCTGTTCGACGAACAATAAAAGAGAGTCACGTAAACGAATACAAAAGAAACTTTAGGCCTTCAAAGATAAAGGTTAAAAAGGTTCTCACCAATTCGAATATAGTTTTCAACTATAAGCTTAAAGAAGGGTTTCCGAAATAGAACGAGAGAGGGGTTCAAAACAAAGTGCAAAAAGTGGTTCTCACCAATTCGAAAGGGGGTTTAAAAAATAAGCAAGAGCGGGAATTTTGTGAAATGAAACGCAAAAGGGATTCTTAAAAAAATGAGTGCAAAAGAGGTTCTCACAAATTTGAAAATAGGTGTGAAAATAAGCACGAGAAATCTTCTGGAGTGAAACGCGAAAGGGGTTCTGAAAAATGAGTGCAAAAAGAGGTTCTCACAAATTCGCAACGGGGTTCTCTCAAGAAAATGTTTCACAGCGGAGCAAAAACAGTGGCCTCTTGAATAAAACGCGAAAGGGGTTCTGAATTATTTGGGCATTTCAGCTCTGAGAAATAGAAGAGGAAGGGGTCGGTAGTACCATTAAAGTCTCTAATATAATTTTAATTTTAGTCATTTCGGCAATCATAATAAAGGGGGGGGGGGGGAGAATTGGAAAATTAATTATAGTCTTCGTCGGGTTTTCGGTATTGTGATACGCTGAATTTGAGGGGGGCAAGGTGATCGGTAATTCCATTAGAAAATTCGGGGATTAAGATTAAGCATTTCGACACTAAAAATGAGGGGGAACGAGAATCAGTAAATCAAATATGATCATCAGTATTGCGGTACACTGAATTTAAGGGGGGAAGGGGATCGGTAATTCCATTACAAATTCGGGGATTAAAATGAAGCAGTTCGACATTCCGAATCGCTTTATTATCTCCTCACACATTAATTCGGTTTACAAATGGCACATGAAAATAACAGATAGTGTGATTCAGCCAAGGAGAACATAAGGTACGGTAAAAATCAAACTATTAAGGCGACTTGGCTAAATCACTAAGAAAACGTGGTCCTACCTCAAGGTATAGATGAAGGTAGCCGCTTCTAATATACCACTCTGAGTTTACAAAGGCAAAAGAGAACGACTCTCGTGCTAAGCAACGTACATAAGGAAGCGGATGATTACATGGTTACAGGGGGGAATAAGGCTGGCGCGCGCGAACTTACTTTCTATGATTTGCACGGTCGAGAGAGAGACAGGCAACGTTTGGGTGTGGGAGGAGGTTCGGGGTTGGATGTAGGGGAAACGGGCTTCAGGGCGAGGGGAGGGGGAGGGGTTTGGGTTGCTACGTGGCAGGGGGTCCAGTCAGTCTTGGTGGCGGTAGTTTTGAATTATTGTGTGTGGGGGGGGGGGGG
>CAKNXH010060396.1:164836-178310 GCA_932178445.1 Andricus quercusramuli
GTGGGGGCGTTCCTCTTCCTTCGTTCCTTGAAATATGGTTGGGTTTGGGCCGGCTGGAGGTCAGAGGGGGGAGGGGGGTCTCTGGGGCACCAGGTTGGATTCTTCTACCATTTCCTGCAGAAGCTGCTTTTCTGTAGGCCAGTCCCGTAGGATGGCCGTTGTTTGTACCTCATTAGCCCGTTCGCTGGCCTTGTAGGATACCGAATTATTGGGGTGGGAAACGAAGGGTTTCAGATCTGCTATATGGGACTTGCCTACGAACTTGTCTGCGAGGTCCGAAAGTTCGTAGACTGTGGGCGATAACACTTTCAAGACTCGCTAGGGGCCATTATATCGGGTGCACAATTTTGCGAGGGGAGGGGATCGGTTATTCCATCACGAAATTCGGGGATCAAAATTGAGCATTTCTACACTAAAAATGAGGAGAAACGAGAATCAGTGAATTAATTATAATCCTCGGTACTGAGGTACACTGAATTTAAGGGGGGAAGGGGATCGGTAATTCCCTTACAAAATTCGGGGATTAAAATTAAGCATTTCGGCACTAAAAATGAGGGGGAACGAGAATCAGTAAATTATTTATAATAATCGGTATTGCGGTACACTGAATTTAAGGGGGGAAGGGGATCGGTAATTCCAATACAAAATTCGGGGATCAAGATTAAGAATTTCGACAATAAAAATGAGGGGGAACGAGAATCAGTAAATTAATTATAATCATCGATATTGCGGTACACTGAATTTAAGGGGGGAAGGGGATCGATCATTCCAGTTCAAAATTCAGGGATTAAAATTAAGCATGTCGACACTCAAAATGAGGGGAAACAAGAATCAGAAAATTAATTATAATCATCGGTATCGCGATACACTGAATTCAAGGGGAAAGGGGATCGGTAATTCTATTAGAAAATTCGGGGATGATTATTAAGCATTTCGACTTTAAAAATGAGGGGAAACGAGAATCAGTCAATTAATTATAATCATCGGTATTGCGTTACACTGAATTTAAGAGTGGGGGGGGGGTGTCAGTAATTTCATTACAAATTTCGGGGATTAAAATTAAGCATTTCGACACTCTGGATCGCTTTATCATCTACTCACATATTCATTTGGTTCACAAATGGCACAAAAAAATAATAGATAGTGTGATTCATCCAAGGAGAACAAAATTTACGGTAAAAATTAAACTATTGAAACGACTTGGTTATATCACTAAGAAGAGGTGGTCTCACCTTAAGGTATAGATGACGGTAGCTGCTTCTCATATAACACTCTGAGTTTGCGAAGGCAAAAGAGAAATAATCTCATGCGTACCAACGTATATGACGAAGCGGATGATCACATGGTTACAGGGGGAAAGAAGGCTGGCGCACGCGAACTCACTTCCTATGATTCGCACAGTCGAGAGAGAGAAAGCCGATGAGGTCCGCTTTCCATCCGTCCTTCCAATTGTCTTTCTTCTTTTCTTTAATCCTTACTAGCCAATTTGGTGGGGGAGACGAGAATATTTCATTCGGGGGTTCAGGGCTGGCTGTATCCCAGTGTCTAGGTGAAGGACGTTGAGCCCTTTTTTCCGTACTACAAGTGCGAAGTGGACTTCGTCGTTGCTCCTGATAAATAGAAAAGGCAAAAATGGCATATAAGCCCAGAAATGTCTGTACGTCAACAAAACATCAGTAAAAAAAATAATCAATTTTAGGCGAAATTACCTACCCTTTTGTGACCTTAGGGTGGCAACTGCCTCGGACGATCCTTCCCGAGGGCGTGCCTAGGGTCTCAGATGACCAGCGATAATCGTTGCTCTCCCTTCTATTCTTCAGTGACAGATCTGTATTTTCTGCCACTGATGTCAAAAGGGGTTGCCTTAACATAATGGTTCCATTCCATCCCTAGTAGTAAGCGGATGGGTTGGCGCTAAAGAAAATGACACATCCAGGGGTTTAAGTGCAGATCCTGGCTGTGAAGTTTAGATGAAAGTAAGACCGGAGTGGACCCTGACCGATCTTAAGTGTAGGTGGCCTAAACCTAAATGGCTTTCGCTTGGGACCATGGAATCAAGAAATTACAAAAATAAAATCAGAGGGGCCTTATGCCCTTAAAATTAACATAATCAGTCAACATAAAAAAGCGGGATAAAAACAAAACAAATGAAATATAAACAAATATAAGCAAATAAATCAGAACGATAATAAAACATACAATAAAACATGACAAATAAATAAAAGAGGACAAATAAATAAAATTATAACAAAAATGATGGAGTCCCGAAATTTAGTACTTCAGGTGAAAATACTGGAGCTTTCATCAAAGAAATTTTCTCGAAATGGCATTTGTGAATTGCAGAAAATCTGCAACGTCACACAATCTAACTCCCCATCAATTTTTCCGTCGCTAGTGAATAGGCTACCCAGATATACTTACTTGTCAACTTGTTCTTATCTTGCATCATTTAGGACAATGTTGCGCATTGTTTTCCAACTTTTTCCTTCAAACACCATGATTTTTATTCTATTGGCGTTAATTGTGAGTGCCATTTTTTCATTCTTCAAAAAGTTTATTCAACATTCTTTACAACTCCTCGATTGATTCTGGCATAACAATCTTGTCATCTGCGAAAGCTAACCCACGTACCTTCACTGTTTCGAGATCTACACCTTCTTCGTCGAAGAGGCCATTCTTAGACACTTATCCATAAATATAATGAATAGCAATGAGGACATAACGCATCCTTGTTTCAAGCCTTGCATAATATCGAGCCAGTCACTCAGTTTGACATTATCCCTTACACTCGCTTTATTACCTCAGTATATTGTTTTTATTGCTTGTAGGAGCCATCCATTGACCCTGTACTCTTTAAGGACTTCCCAAATTTTACTTCTATTTACCTTGAAAAATGCTTTTCCTAGGCCAACAAATACACAGAAAACTTTCTTTCCTACCCTCAAGCTTTTTTCTTTGATCTTTCTTAAGCTAGATATCTGAACTGTACATTATCTTCCTGGCATAAGTCCCCTTTGGTCTCCCCATATATATTTTTTTTGTAATGTTCATCACCGTGCGTATATTTATTTTTGAGTATATTTTATTTACGTTACTCAATAAGCTGATACCTCCGTAATTATTGCAGTTGGTTTTATCTCCCTTTCTTTTGTATATCGGTACGATAATCGCTTTTCTCCAATCGCCTGAGACTTCTCTCAGCTCGATACATAAGTTTACCAATTTGCACAACCTGTGTGGTATGTACACGCCACCTTTTATAAGCATTTTAGCGCTTATACTATCTACACCAGCAGCCTTACCGTTTTTCAAGTTCTTAATTATATCTCTAACCTCAGTGATACAGACTTCTTTAATTGGATTTCCTAATGCATTATATTCTATGTCGCAGTTTTGTTGCCCTATATCTTCACCTCCTAATAATTCTTTAAAAGAGTCATTTAAAGTGTCTACCATCCCGTCTGTATCATGTAGCATTTCACCTTTGCCGTTTCTCATGCTGATGAACTCTCTACTTTTACTTTTCCTCATCTCTTCAAATAATAGTTTCATGGTTCTTCCAAAGTCGTTTTGTATTTTCATTTCTTATTCTTTTCTGATTTTATCTTTATTTGCCTTGATAAGTCGTTTAACTTTCCTCTTTTCGTATCTGTAATAATTTTCAAGTCTATTTCTCTGATCATCGCTAAGACCTGGGATATTCAACGTTCTCTTGTACGCTTCTTTCTTTTCTTGTCTTGATCACAGTTTTGGCAATGATATCCCGTAACAAAGTCCACGCGCCCTCTATATCCTTATTGCTTCTAAGCGCCTCCCAAGTTGCCTTCTATATACCTTCGTTCATCTTATTCTGAAAATCTATTCGCAATTCCAGTTTCTGTAAATTAATATACTATAATTTCTCCATTGAAGATGAGAATATTGGGCAACAGCATAGTTTTTGGAAACATGGTGTATCATGTAGCATGTGCGTAAGCGAGATGTAAAATGTTTGCTGTGCACCATGAAAGTTGAGACTCACCATTAACAACTGTAATTTTCAATTTTTTCAAGTCGAGTTATAGGATGTACCTCAAACTTATATTTAGAAATTTGACCTCGCTGAAGGGTTACTTATGCAGAAGAAAGAGAGTTTAGAACTGGCAAAATTATTATTATTTTATTTAATCAAAGATATATACTATAATACAATTCTAATTTTTAGATGGACGATGCAACTTTTGGAGGAATTCTTCAGACAAGGTGATATGGAGAGAGAACTTGGTTTGCCGTTTTCTCCGCTTTGCGACCGCAATAACACTTTAGTAGCCGAGTCTCAAATAGGCTTTATAGAGTTCATTGTTGAACCAAGTATGCAAGTTTGCAGCGACATGTTGGAGAGCATTCTCGTTCCTTTGAACTCTAAGGAAAGTGTAGACGAATCTACAAATGGTAAGCGATAGCTAAGATAATTTCGAATAAATATAGAATACAAATTATCGTGAAATATATTATCAAGTCAAGGGTAATTCAGTCGGTTAGTCCCAATGAAACTCGAGTAAATCAATAATATAAAATTGAACTAGATAATTTCATTCAAAATATTTATTTTTGAAACTATATATAATGCTGTAACAAATACTCGCAAAGAATGTAATTATATATAGTCATTCTTCAATCAGCCACCATCATCTTATCTTGATACTTCAAGAAGGTGAAAAAATTCTTAGTAAGGCAGTTTAGATAACTACGTTTCAGTTTTAACCGACTCTCACGACCGTGAGATACGTGGTTGCAGAATGTGTTCAACTTAGTACGATGGTACGGCAAGAGTCTCGTATTTCTTGAGGACGAGGAGGGTCCCAAGCAGGACCCTCTTCTGTATTTTTCCCGCAAGTGTCTTAGCATTTCGTTGACACGTGGGGATGCTTTTGATACTTTTCAGACTATCGACCAGTAAAAGCTTGGCACCTCCAAGAGCACCGATGATCAGAACGACTGGTTAGACAGAATATTCTATGTATAACCGTCGCAACTTCCTTATAAGGTCTTGATACCTTTCTTTCTTTTCACTCTCCTTGGCTGTGATGTCCTTCTCGGCTGGTACAAAAAATTCGATAATGAACATTATTCGCTTTTCGAAGTTAAGGAGAACTATGTCAGGCCTCAAGTGTGCGACAGAAACAGTTTTCGAGAACATGAAGTGCCAGTAAATTCAGCACTTTTCATATTCGACTTTTGACTCTTGATATTAGGGCATCCGCATGAGTTGGGCAACTATATAGAATGTGTCCTACACTGAAGGAAGCTTGGCACGACAGCCGTATTCACTGATATAATCTCTGCACGTAACGCGAAGAAGATATAATGCCGATATATGCCGATATAATTTAGACGCTCTCCCACTTCGGTAAGGCTGATGCCCTAAAGTCGCACAACCGCAGCACCAACCTCTTAACTTCTCAACTTTTGATAGAGCAGCTCGCCTAGAAATGGTGCAGCTGTTGCTCAGAGGTTATGGGGCTGCTGTCGTACGATATCTTGTACGGATGCTGTGCGAAGTTTCTTTCAGTGTAGATGCTCGGGGCGTGCATAAAATGCGCTGCAGCTATCATCGGCAATGTCTGGGCTCAAAATATGGCAACGATATGCTATAGTGGAAACGACACCATCTTGACGCGCTAAAATAAAACCCTATGTGCCTGACGTCAATCGTGTGATTCGAAGAAAGCAAACGTTAGCTCATACGACGTCTTCTCGAGTCTTTATCCTTTGCTTCCTTCATCTGAGGCTTCAGAAGTGAGCACTCGATATGGATAATGTTTGATGGAATGTTTCTACAGAAATGCTCCTTTGTTCACTTCTTCGTGTTTCTTGGCCATTTTAAGAAGACGGTCTCGTACATTTGCGACTATATGTGCTGTGCCCAGCATGATCCTGTTGTGAAGATATTCGACATTCAGTATTCCGCCACTAACTTGACGGCGTGAGATATGAAGCCACGAAGCGGAAGATCTGAGCGCATCTTTTGACCGTTGAACCACTACAAATTAATATACTGCCCAGGACGAGAAGCATTTTGTTGCAGATACTTTGTTCCTCGCCGACTGTCGGAGGAACAAATCTGTCGGAGAAGATGTTTGTATCTGCATGGAAGAGCATTCTTTATAGATGTTACGTCCTACATTTTGCTCTGTTGAACGCCCAGGAATTGGGAATGCCATTAAGAGCCCTGGAAATCGAGTGTAAATCGCAAAAATTGGTATCAAGTCAGACGGCGAACTCATTTTGTCTGATTTTTTGTATAAATCATCTAAAGTGTATAAAGACTGGCGGTAAATGTCGCTTTTTTTCGAAAAAAATCTATTTCTCATGTGACAAGTGAAGCGCCCACTATGACCCACTATTCAGGGGCGAACACACCGTATATGAAAACTAGTGGCCCCCACACAAAGGAGTGGGTAAATTCCCAAAAGTTTGGGCGGGTGGATGTTGTTGGGTGTGGATGATATCATGACATGCAGGTTTCAAATAAAATAAAACTAAATAAAATAATATATCCGAAAGTAGTAACTTTTGTACATTCAATGCCAATATTCAAGCCCTCTGCATGAACGGGCAGATTATACAAACATGCAAGATATCGACAATATGTGTCGCCCAATTTCCTCCGAAAATACAAGATTGACTTGCATTAGAAACAAAATTTGCGCATCTTCGTTTCCTCTGAGAAAAACTTCTAGCACGTGTAGTTATTGAAATGAAAAGGAAATTCTGCTACTTTTTTCTACAAAATGGCCTCCTTTCAGCTAATTTGACTGTACTCTATGTACGCAGTTAGACGGGATTTTGTCCAAAACAATAACTATCAATCGTCTTACTTTACATTGCAGTTTTTATGAAATCTCAAATATTGGTGTGACCTTTATTTAATCTTTGCTTGTGAATGTTTTTGTGTTCCTTTCAAGTTATTGGAATCTTGTAAAATCTCCTCAAATTTGTTCAAATCTTTTGCCATGGTTCAACATTTGCGAAGTATTTGTGAAATCTTTCGTATTCATTTAAAATATTTAAAATCATTTGAAATATTTGAAACCCTCTTGACATGTTTGGCATTCTTGAATTTTTTCAAATCTTTATGAAAATTTTATGAAATCTTTGTCATATTTGTTAAATCTTTCGTATTCGTTTGAAATCATTGAATCTTTGAAATCTCTTAAAATTTTTAAAATCTTTGGAAATGTTCGAAATCTTTGTGAAATTTCTTTGAAATCTTTGAAAAATTTCTCTGAAATCTGTGTCTAATCTTTTGAAATATTTGAGAAATTTTTCAG
The DNA here is from genome assembly GCA_932178445.1 of Andricus quercusramuli. Lineage (NCBI taxonomy): Eukaryota > Metazoa > Arthropoda > Insecta > Hymenoptera > Cynipidae > Andricus > Andricus quercusramuli. The sequence goes on from CAKNXH010060396.1 coordinate 172,150, forward strand.
AAATCTTCCTTAGATATTTTTTATTATTCGAGATCTTAGTGAAATGTTTTTAAATCTTCTGAAATGCGCAATTAAATTTCATATTTAATTATATGTTCGGAAAAATTAAAATTTGAAGAATTTTTTTCAATGATTTGTAACTATTTTTAAAATATTTAACCATTTTAAAAGATTTTAAGAAATTCGTGAAGATTCGAAAAAGGGTACAGTGCAGCAGATTCTGAAGATTTTTCAACATTTCGTAGCTTTTAGACTATTTCCAAAGGTTTCAAAACATTTTAGAATATTTCAAAACATTTCACTGAGATCTCCAATAGTTCTATGATGTCAAGAAATACAAAATATTACAGCAATATTTGAGACAAATTTCACATTTATTTCAAAACATTTGACACAGATTTCAAAGAAATTTCCGAAAGATTCCGAAGATATCATGAAGATTGCAAGGATTTCGAAGATTTGAACTAGGCATGGACACCACGTTTCAAAGATTTCACAAAGGTTTCCCACATTTTAAAAGATTTTTAGCCTCTTAAAAGATTTCAAGCATTTAAGGATTTTATTAAAGGGTAGCGTAAACCAGATTTGCAAGATTTCAAAACATTTTACACAGATCGAAAATAATCCAATGATTTTCATTGAATACAATAGATTTCCAATAGATTTCATAATGATTGTAAAAGAATACAAAAATTCCAAAGATGTCAAAAAGGGTACAGTACACCACATTTCGAAGATTTCAGAACATTGCAAAGATATCAAACGATTTCACATGTTTAAGTGATTTCAAAGGAATACAAAAGATTTCACATGTTTAGGTGATTTCAAAGGAATACAAAAGATTTCACAAATATTTCAAAGATTTCATAAAATTTTCATAAAGATTTGAAAAGAATACAAGAATGCCAAAGATGTCAAAGAGCGCATAATACACCAGATTTCGAAGATTTCAAACGATTTAAAATATTTTGAACGAATACGAAAGATTTCACAAATACTTCGCAAATGTTGAACCATTGCAAAAGATTTAAACAAATTTGAGGAGATTTTAGAAGATTTCAATGATTTGAAGGGAACACAAAAGATTTCACAAACAAAGATTAAAGTAAGGTACAGTGCATAGAGTACAGTCGAATTAGCTGAGAAGAGGCCATTTCGTGGAAAAAAGTATTAGAATTTCCTTCTTATTTCAACAACTACACGTGTTATAAGTTTTCCTTATGAGGAAACGAAAATGCGCGATGAAATCTCACATTTAGATATATATTTGAAAAATTAAAATTTGAAACATTTTTCACAAGCTCTCAGGGTCAAAAAAGCTAAGCGCTTGACTTCTATAACCGGTTATTGCAGATCTGAGTTGTGCAAACATGCAAAGTTTATGTCTTATGCCAATCAATCTTGTATTTTCAGAAGAAATTAGGGGACACATATTGTCGATATCTTGTATGTTTATATAATCTGCCTGTGTATACAGAGAGCTTGGATATTGTCATTCAATGTGAAAAAGTTATTAATTTTGGAGTAAGTTTGCCAAAGATTGTACCGTTGCATTGATTCGGCGTGAATATTACAAACCGTTTTTCTGTACATTTACTTGTGATATTATTTTGTTTAGTTTTATTTTATTCCAAATCTGCATGTCATAATATTATCCACACCCAACAGCCTCCACCCACCCAACCTTTTGGGAATTTCCCCACTCCTGTGGGCAGGGGCCCCTAGGTTTCGTATACGGTGTGTTCGCCCCTGAATGAATCAATGTGGGTCATAGTGGGCGCTTCATTACATGCAGACTTGAGTCATAACGGATCTTAGTATTCCCTTTTCCCTCTAAGGTCGCGCAATAGAAATTCCAAGCACGATAACTGCTCTTCCTGCTTCGCGGATTAGCAGAACACTGTACCACGAAAAGAAATTTTTTTTCTTTTCATTGTTACATGGAAAATATATTTTTTTTCTCGAAAAAGCGACATGTACCGCCAGTCTTTATACCCTTTATATTATTTCCACAAGAAATCAGACAAAATGGCTTCGACGTTTGGCCTCAATCCAATTTTTGCGATTTGCACTCGATTTCCAGGGCCCTTAAGTTATCCTAACTACAAATGGATCTTGGAGCAATTTTTTACAAATAAGATAGTAAATCTGGTTTTCTAAAGGTGTATCAATCTCTCCATGCACCTTGCTATGTGTGGCTGAATCTTTGAGCTTTCCAATCGATAGATGGTAAATCTATGGGAGGTTGAATGAATCGAAAGCTTTCTGGTAGTAAATCCAGGCTATCGATAGACAGCACTGATAAAATGTTGCATCTTTGCTGACACATCCATCAATTCGCAGTTTCTCCCGACATTCTGCTACGTATTTGTTTGAGTCGCGTGGTGTGTACATCTTTCGCCACACAAGTGCGATTGTTCGAAGAATCCTATTATTTAGGATAGCTATGAAGCTCTTATACAGTGTGTTCAGACAAGTGACTGACCTGTAATTCTTTGGTTTACCCATCTATCTGACTAAGCCCCAAGATCTGGCGGAAATAAATGCCTCCCTTTGTGAGCATATCGATGATTATATTATGTATATATTATACTTATTTGTTAATTATTCATATATATATATATATATATATATATATATATATATATTAGACCAAATACATTTCAAATCAGGCAGGTTCTATACTTGAAGTTGCAGAATCTCTCGAGGACAAAATATGTTGGTTTTAGAGGAAATTAGGCGATACGTATTTTTGCGATTTGTGAACAAACAATTTTTTTACAGAGTTATGCGTATTTGAATTGTTGGCTTTGTTTTTCAAAAAAACCCCAATTTTTTCTTTAAGCTCGTATAACTTTTGACCTAATTTAGATATTCACGATTTCTTTACAGATTCTGGTAGAGTTTTTCTGAAAATGTTAAGTCGATTTTCTCAAAAAACCCACACTTATTTTGTTTGCCAATTTTTTGTTGAATTTGTACTATCATAAGAAAAATACCTTGTGAGTTTAATGCGGGCTAAATACCTTTTGTGGGCAGAATTTTTTTTCATAAAATCGAATTTTCGCATTTTTCTTGAAAACAACAACAGATAAAAAAAATTTTGGAAAAATAGTTTGCACATTAAAAAAAGTTCTACAAAAAGTTCTGTTACGCATTTATGATATCTTGTACCATTTCCGAGAAAAATGAACAAAATTCAATTTTCATAAACAAAAAATTGTCTTCATTCCTGGCTCATGGAAATACCCACCATTTTTGTTAAATATTTAAAAAATATATACGTTCATAGGAGGAAAACTCCAAGTTAGTTTTATGTGGGCTGAACAATTTTTATCATCAGAAAATTATTTTTCATAAATTCGAATTTTGACATTTTTCGCTGGAACAATTTAAGTTACAAAATGAATGCCAATACGAGAAATTTGTTGACTGAAAAGTTTTTATCTTTAATATATTTAAATATATATCACATTTATCCAGGTATTTTTCAACAATGTATAAAAACTTAATCTGAATATCAGTTTAAAAAATAAATAAATAATAAAGCATTATCGCGCATGTGAAACGAAGCTCTCCCTTCTCCATGCCTTTCATGGTGGACTCCCATGGCAGATGAAAGCAGTGGATGAAAGCAGAAACTCATGAGAGTGAAATAGACGATTAGATCTATCCGTCTCTTTCACTCTCATGAGTTTCCGCTTTCAAGTGCCATGGAAGTCCACCATCAGCATCATCCAAAATTTCTATGAATCTAACACTCATCACATCAGGCAATGCTATATTAACTTCTATATGGTTTATTTATATTTTTAATTTTTTAATTTTCACAGTTCTACGTGTTTTGTGATGAATGTGATTTTAAGGTTAGTTAATCTGGTTAATTTTTCATATTCACAACTGTCACTTGTCAATGCGTCGTATGTACGTCCTTTTGAGGTTTCTTTCAAAATTATGCATCACTTTCCATCTGCTTCCAGTATGCCATTTCATGTTTAGAGTAGTATAGACCCACTCCATGCAGAGTGGTCTTAAATTCTAGCATGCGAATCGAAATTAGTACACTAAATACTCGAGAATACCGATTTTGGCAAACCATTATAAAATCAGCCATTTTAGCATGCTAAAATATTAGAGTGGTCACGCGAATAGCACTCCAGGGTAGTAAATATCACTCCAGTACTGAAGTCCTCACTTTGTGAGGCGAGAGTAACCACCACTACAATTCTTATAGCGGACACGAGATTCATGGTGTTGGAAAGGAAACATGTGGCTCGTGAGTAAAAATGAGGGAATTTCCCGTCGCTCAAGAGGCCTGTAATACTTGCACATCTGGTGGCTGCAGATTCTCTATTTAAACTCGCGTCTAGCTTAACATACAGAACCTTCCGCAACCCTTGTATATCTTACTAGCCTTCTAAGTCTCTCATCCGCAATAACGAAATCAATCCTACTATGGCTTCCACCTCTGCACGAAGTATACATGATCAAAGAAACTGCAAAAAAACGGAAGCTCTCGTGCTGAAAAAGATATTTGAAATCATATAATATACCTTTACAATATTGGGTTAATATTAAATTCTTTAATGAAGTTAGGCATTTCCATAATTTAGTTTATTATGTTGAAAAAAAAAATTTGTTAATGTGGGTGGCAGTGGGGCCAAACGGCAGAAGTGAAACTTTACGGGCGCTAGGCATCATATAAAGTACACTAATATAATAAGAACGCACATGAGTTTACCCTAAAAGCACGGAACATTCCGGGAACCTTCCTGCAACGTTCCGCGGACACCTTTGGAACGTTCCAGCGGAACGTTACGGAACGTGTAGAATGTCAGCCCCTTGGGAACGTTCCAGGAACGTTCACTGCGACCTGAGCGGAACTTTCTATTATTGTTATTTTGAACAACAATTATCTTGTCAACCGTAAGAGATAGGTAAAAATGAATGTCATTTTTGAATTTTGAGTACCGAATATACTACACTGTAATATGATATCCGTATCATAAACTGACATCGGTTTTGACATATCACTTACGGTTTACATGGTATTTATTGATAATAATAATAATAACGTTAATTTATGTTTGGAACGTTCCCAAGCGGCAGACATCTTACACGTTCCGGGAACGTTCCTGCCTCGTTTCGAAAGTTCCCGCGGAACGTTCCTAAACCGGTTCCTAAACGGGTTCTTAAAACCCGAATTTAGTAACAATCGGAATTAACTAGTTAAAATATGAAGTTGTCAGTATTATTTGTGAAAACTAGTTTTATATAGTTTTCATAACACAACAGCAAACAAATAAAGGGGTTGGAATGAAAAAAAAATTTACATGCGAAAAGTACTCAACGACAAACGCTGCATGGGGTTGAAAACTAAAGAAATGAATATATAGTAAAATATAACAGAAATGAAAATATAAGATTGTCCTTCATAATAACATTAAACTAGAAATTCTCAACGTTTTTCAAAATGTATGTGACTTAATAAACTGATCACAAAAGTTGAAATTGTATTGTGGCTAATTGATAGACCGACGTCAATTCTCAATCAATGAATTTATCGTTTCATGCAAATGGAGAATATGTTGCTCCATACTCTATGTCTCTTACAAAATTTTCATCTCTGTTTCTAAATTATTAATTGCAGTATTTGTCTTTTACAGCTGGAACAGTATCTCACGGAAAAAGATTCCATGTTATGAAGCCTTGGTCGCAATGTCTTGCTGATAACAAAAGGATATGGAAGGATCAAGCCGAAAAAGGTTACATATCGTTTTTTTTTTGTTTGAATAACCTGATCTTTAACTAGACAGTGAACTCTTTTTATATATAAGCAATCTTGACTTATTCTTAGTATTTTGGTCTGCCTGAGCGTTTTTACTAGCGGCATTGATAAAATTGTAACATCCGCTCTGACATTCCATGGGTTTTGATTGCTGAAAAATAGCGAAAACCCTTCACTAATAAAAGATGCTGGTGGAAGATAAGTAGACGAATCACTTCTCATAGCAAAAAAGACGGAACGGATCCCATGATTTGTTCTCTCTTTTCATAAACCATATTGAATGTTTATGGGGCAGGGCGAACGGTCCAGTCCTATATGTCTATGATTTACGGATGTTATATATATATATATATATATATATATATATATATAT